>CACRXK020004662.1:0-30772 GCA_902702795.2 Paramuricea clavata | reverse complement strand
CTTTGATTTGATTTGACCAAAATATCCCCGCGAACACACACCAAAATATACACCTAGAAGGGATAGAAATGTTGTAAATGTAAGTACAGTCGATGTATATATTAACTGCTTCATATTTAATACTGTAGACAGAAATGTTGTATATGTAAATACAGTCGATGTATATTACTGTAAAACCTATAGCAATTCAAGATAAATATAAACATACAACATTTCAGGATAACTTACTTTGAAACGACAACCCAAAACGGAAAGAGTATTCGATATTTTTTGAAAAAATGTTGTTGTATTAAACTTGCCAACCACACAACGAGACTGATTCGGGAAGAAACCGGAAGTCATACACTGAAACGAATCATACGTCACAAAACGTCATCAATCCATTGTTCTAAAATCTCGATTTTTTCTCCCTGTCTCCTCCACATAACTCGCGGGAAGCCTGGGACCGACAGAATTAGTATGCTGCCTCTACGAGGCAGCAATTAAGACACGGTTTGCTTAAAAGATTATTTTACACAGTAAAGTCAAAGATTATTTTTGTTATAGGTTGTATTACAGCCTGAGCTAGTGGATGCTCCAAATACCATAAAACTAAAAATATAGAGTAGCGAAATAGCGAAATAGTTCGCTACATTTTTTAAGCAGTAGCTGTAGTCAGTGGCGAACTACCTTTGTTAAATAGTAGCAGTAGTTGTAGCTGACTACATAGTTTTGAAGTAGCTGTAGTTATAGCGAACTACAAAAATTTTGTAGTCAACCCCTTTGCCAACTAACCAATCATAAATAGAAAGGAAGTGACCAGAAATGATCAAATACTTGGAATTGGCTCTTTCACAGGAAGTGTATGACTATCTTGAGGAACTTGATCAAATAAATTGGTCAGCCCAAGATAATGTATTGAATCAATATTTGAGCAACACTTCAATTGGAACGACAGTAATTCAGCATCGAAGAATACAAACTCAAACTGCAAGCAGTACGTGAGCATGCGCAATACGTAAGCGGCATGGCTCATCCTGTACAGCGCTCAATATGACCAAAAGGGCATAGAGTGGTATTGTTCGATGCTGAATTAATATAAACGAGTATGTTTATGACATTCATGCAGTATATATTTCATAATTTCCAGTCTTAAATCCGCCTGACCGTGTAGCTCAGTTGGTAGAGCGTCGATCTAGTAATTCGAAGGTCGCGGGTTCAAGACCCAGCCGCGGCAGACTTAAATCTTTCTGCTTACGCTGGATATGGAAATTATATAATACACACTCACCGAATATTTTCACCTTAATATATATATATATTTTGTATATATAATATATTATATATATTATATATACAAAAAAAAAATGCTTTCATCAGATGAGCAAACATTTATGGAATCTGCACCTGCATACCAAAACGCACTTGACCATAGCAACTTTAATCATGATCTTAACTACACTCAACACGCACCACAACAAGCACGCAGAAATAGGCAACGTAATATCATTTGGTTCAACCCACCATTTAGCATGAATGTCAGCACTAATATAGGGCGTAATTTTCTTAACCTTATCGACAAGCACTTTCCTTCGCACCACAAGCTGCATAAGATCTTTAACAGAAATACAGTAAAAGTAAGTTATAGCTGCATGAGCAATGTTAAGTCTATAATCACTAAGCACAATGCACATATAGCTAGGAAGAACAAGGCACAGGGCAAGGGCACTGTCAATTGCAGTTGTTCGAAAAACGCAATATGCCCACTTCAGAAACAATGCATGACTAAGGACATAGTATACAAAGCAACAGTCACAACAAGCAAACCTAACACGATCATGAATTATATTGGCATGACATCAACTACATTTAAAGAGCGTTTGGCTAACCATAACTATACTTTCGAGCATAAAGAGCACTCAAACAAAACTGAACTTTCGAAATATATTTGGACATTGAAAGATAGCAAGAAAGATTTTAATATCAATTGGCAAATTTTGAAACGCGCTATTCCGTATACGGGAGGATCAAAACGATGTAATTTATGTTTAGAGGAAAAATTTTGTATTTTGAAAGAAAACCAAAACCGTTTACTCAATAAAAGAATGGAAATTATATCTACGTGCAGACATAGGAAGAAATTTCGCGTAAACAACGCAAACAATACACTCCCACAATTCGATTAGGCATTTCCGCGTAAACAACGCAAACAATAGATGAATGCATGCTTTGTTTCACCCACACACCCCCACGTTCCGGCCAAAACACATATAAGCAGCCCTATTTTTCGAAACTTGTCATACCGCCTGATGATTCTTTACTGATGAAACAGACTGTTGCGGAATTTTGAGGTAAGCGAAATTCTACATTTGCTCTATCTTTATGATATTGAGCACTCTTTGCGTTTCGTATATACACAAACCTACTCGTATATATATATATATATATATATATATATATATATATATATATATATATATATATATATATATATATATATATATATATATATATATATATATATACATATATGAAGAAGACACCGTCTATATATACCGTTATTCTGGAGATTTTCAACCACAGTGTGAGTGACAGGCAAAGCCGCCAAAAGCTTCTCGTCTTGGACAGCAATATCGCTTTGCCTTTAAAATTAGTAAACATGCGCATGTTTACTACTTTAAAATTAGTAAACATGCGCATTTAAAATTTGAGTAAACAAGACTTAGTTCGATATAAATAAACACAAATATAAAACCTCGCGTAACCTGTTTACGCTGTACAGGAAAAATACGGATTCGCTTGTTTCGACACCAACACTTGCCGTTCAGGGGCACTGCTTGCCTACAAATTTAATCCCCTTCACAATCCTTGTTCTATTTTATCGTATAATCGCAATTTTCAAGTATTTGGGGGTATTCTGAAACTGTAAAATTCGGTGTCGTGAAAAGCGAATCTTGTACAGATCAGTGAGACTGCATTAGCCTTCGCATAGAGTTATTCCAGGGCCTAAATTAGCAGTTTCATTCAATTGTTTGTCTTGTTTTTATTTGTCTGTATAGAATATTAAAGTGTTACTACAATGCATATACTGCACGCGTTGTATTTCATCAGACAGCTGCACTATACATTATAAATGCTGTTATATTTTTTACTTGCACTAAAGACAGGGATGATACCTAGCATGAAATATTAGAAACATGCACATTTCAATATCAATTATTGAACAGCACGCGCAATTTAAGTCAACGCATTTCAAAATGGAAAACACAATTCTACAACTAAATTAGTAAATTCAATAAATTTACATAATTTATTAAACAGCGTCAAAAATTATGGGTTTTAATACATTTTCTCCTATGCTATTACATTGATTAGTTGCACTAAAATCAGGAACGATACCTAGCTTGAAAAAGAAAAGAACAGACCCTAAAAAGCCTAAAACCCAGGATAGCAGTCTGAATGTTATATATTGACACAAATTAAAGCTGCCACACTGCGTTTTTTTTATACGCCGCGCGCGTATAATTGTTTTGTTAATTTGCAATAGTATAGGCGGGTAAATATCGGTAGGATGGGCATCTTATTCGATAAAATTAATTAACTCTTTAATGTGTTTTGAAGTTTGAAAATTTGAGTGGAAATCAAATACATCTTTCAAAGCTATAACATGATGCAGGAGCGTTTAGCAAAATTTTGCACGTATATAGCTAGGGCTTTCCTATCCTGCAAGATGTGTGTCGATCGTCATGTTTCAAAAGGTAAGTTTTCTTACTTAGCTATGGGCGGTATATGGAAAAGTCAAATTTCATTTGGTGTATAATTGTGGCATTTATGCGAACGAATTAAATTATAAGCCGCTGCCTAATTAAATTAAGCCGCGACATATATAAATCGCGAACGACTGGTAGGCTTAGAAAGCCGCGTTTAAAATAAACCAAGGTTTGAATGCTATAAGCATAAAATATACCGCTCCTTCAGTATTGCAAATTGACTGCTTATGCGAGTCATTCGCGAGTTTAATATTATTAATTAAATTAAACTTATTTTCGCTCGCACTATATGGCGCTATCGAGCACACGCTGTAGATCGATGCACTGTTAGACATTGTAATTTTAATTTATTTAAACTCTTACATATCGCTTCTCTTGCAGCAAGCGTCAACGTGTGTTTAACGGCCAAACTCGTTTTGTTTAAATGCATGCAACTGGTTTGATAATAATTACATTGTGTAAAAAAATATTCTATTTTAAAAATACTGAAGGGCACAAGTTAGGCACATCTGTTTAAAACTGAATATTTATTAGAATATTTAATCTCATTTAAAACATTTTCCCATTTAAGTTATTAATGGTTACGTCTATAAGTATCGGCATAACGCCCAAACGGAATTAGTTGATTTCTGTTGGCCATAACATGCAAAAGAATATTCTACGTCTAAAACATTGATAAAGAGAGTCAAATTAAGGTACGAAAAATTTTCCTTGGTTTTTAAAATGTACTTTCTTTCCTTAAATAAAAATTACAATCGAAATTTATGCTTATTAAAAAATATTTCAAGATCAGTTCGTTCGATTGAGACGCCCAAATATGGTCCCAAATAAACCGCGGCATAAAAGTATATAGTCCCGCGAACGATTGGTATAAACGCTTGAATGCTAGGGCTTGCAGTCGACGCATTTCAAGATATTATGAAAACACAATTCGGCCGTAATTAAATTATGGAGCATGCAGTCTTTATTAATGCCGGGAGGGGGGTGGAGCGTAAGTGTAAACGGGGCCATAGCTGCGGTATCGCGGCGGGCTATTGTCGTTAGCAGTTCAACCAAATAATTCACAAAAAAATGTATGCATCAACAATCGTCACAACGGTAGTGAACGATAGCGCATGCAGGCATAGTGCTGGCATATGTGAACCAGGCTTAAAGTTGTAGCCGGGGTGCCCTTCCCTATATATTGTGTTTTGGAGATAGAAATGTTGTGCAGTATAGGTGGTACATGTATATAGTGCGTGCGGTGTTTCATGTATTTTCTTTGTCGGTCCCGGCACATGTATAGATCGGACAACATTTGGACTGCTTTTGCCAATAAATCCCCACCATTTTTATATAATAACAAGTCGTAATATAAACCACGAAACCAATGCCATACTCCCCAGTCTAATGTTCCTATTTTATAATTATATCATCCTGACAGCATGGTCAAATTTTCGCCCGACTTTGAGGAACACGTTTTTGTAGATTGTATAACATCTACCTAATTCCGAACAGACTTTTTACGGCTGCAACTTAACTTGTAAAATTACACCCGTTAGGGTGTAATTTAGAAATTTCTACAAGTTTCATTATGTCTGCGACCGCGAATTATCTCACAACACATCTATATTAGAAAACCATTTCAATGTTCACAACTCTAATTTCAAAATTAAAAACACAATTCAATAATTATTGTAACAGCATTTCAAATAATTTATATTCAACGCATTTCAAAATGGTAAACACAGTTCGACAATTAAATTGTTACATAAATTATTTCTCAGCGTCAAAAATGGTGAGTTTTATACTACATTTTCTCCCATGCCGTTATATTTATTACTTGCACTAAAGACAGGAATTACATTAGTCGAAAAAGAAAGCTGAGAACATGCAGGCTTTAAAATAAGCTTGGAACCCAGGATGGCAGTCCGAATGTCACTAACAAATATCAGTAGTTTGGGCATCTTATTCGATAAACTAATTAACCCTTGAAAATTTTTTGAAGTTCAAAATTTAGAGTTGGAATCAAACACGTCTTTCGGACCTTAACATGCATGAGGAGCAGCCATTACGCGCTACGGTAGCATATTATATGTGTCGATCATCATGTTTCAAAAGTTACTTGAGTATGAGCGGGGTGGAAATGTCAATTATAAAATAACATGTATATAACGCGTGCTCTGATTGGTCGAAACCCATGTTTGGATCAGGCAATCCAAACCAGGAATTTAAGGCGAAAGTTTTTTAAAGTGAAATTTTAGCACGGAAAGTTGTTATTTTATAAAACAATTACTTTATGGTTTCCGTGTTTGGATGGCCTGATCCAGACACTTGGGAATGTTGCCTGAGTTAAGAAAAGCGCGCAAAATCACTCGCCTTCGGCTCGTGTTTCGCGCGCTTTTCTTAACTCTCGCAACATTCCGGCGTTAGTCTAGGACCTGTATATGAGTTTGTATGCGATTCATTTAGGACGGATAATCTCAACTGTTTTAGGGTAAAATGACAATGGCGGTCAACATGGCATATGGGCGAAAACCTGACTCCGGGACGAAAGTCCTGAAAATGACCCCGCCCTGAAACGGCAGTGTCGACATAGCTCTAACTTCCGAAAAGGAAAAGCGATAGCCTTTCTGAAGTGCTTATAGTGTTTAGAAGGGTTGCTTTTAGGGGTGGTCATTGGAAGGAAAAATTTGTCGAAGTATAATATTTTACCAGAAAATGACTATGCACCATCCCAGGTAAATTGCTGATTATGCACAAAATAACTAATATGCCTGGCAGAAATTAAATATTCTTATTTCCTAAAAAAAATTATCATGGGGTGAAAAACTATGCTTAATTTAATATAAATATTGTTGATTTCATAAGGATTGTCATTGTTTTCTTTAAATATAATACATTTTATTTCAGCCATATTTTGCCGTCTTGTTTGCTTTTTATCGCCGAATCTCGCAAATATCATCCAGTTATTGTACTTTTACATAATCATAAATGGCTGAAGAAGATTTCAAAGAAGGTTTCATCCACGTTTGGGACAGTGCAGTGTATTTTACCTTTGATATTGTGTCCTTCGATATTCCGCCAAATTGCCGCCATTTTAATGGCTCGCCGCTTCTCTGTCTGATAAATGCAACTTCTTCGTTTCCATATGTATTTAGATTACAGTATCCAAGAGTACTTCATTGTAGAATAGTCCCAATCCAAAAATTGGCAATATTTGTCCCATTAGGAAGGAAAAATCCTCCCGTATACCATTTAGGTTCAAAATAAAAAAACAAATCATTTGAAAGTCACGCGCAAAATGACAAAAATACGCAAATATTTATTGTTTTTATTATAAATCATAAAAATACAATAAATACAATATATTTAGTTATGTTTCTGTGGTGGCGAACATATTCGTGAAAATATTCAACCCCCCTGTCATGTGTCCACGAGAAGTTTTCCCGAAGATTGCGCGTGACTTTCAAATGATTTGTTTTTTATTTTGAACCTAAATGGTATACGGGAGGATTTTTCCTTCCTAATGGGACAAATATTGCCAATTTTTGGATTGGGACTATTCTACAATGAAATACTCTTGGATACTGTAATCTAAATACATATGGAAACGAAGAAGTTGCATTTATCAGACAGAGAAGCGGCGAGCCATTAAAATGGCGGCAATTTGGCGGAATATCGAAGAACACAATATCGAAGGTAAAATACACTGCACTGTTACAAACGTGGATGAAACCTTCTTTGAAATCTTCTTCAGCCATTTATGATTATGTAAAAGTACAATAACTGAATAATATTTGCGAGATTCGGCGATAAAAAGCAAACAAGACAGCAAAATATGGCTGAAATCGTGTTTTCGTGGGGGGTAAGTGAAATAAAATGTATTATATTTAAAGAAAACAATGACATAAGTGAAATAAAATGTATTATATTTAAAGAAAACAATGACAATCCTTATGAAATCAACAATATTTATATTAAATTAAGCATAGTTTTTCACCCCATGATAATTTTTTTTAGGAAACAAGAATATTTAATTTCTGCCAGGCATATTAGTTATTTTGTGCATAATCAGCAATTTACCTGTGATGGTGCATAGTCATTTTCTGGTAAAATATTATACTTGACAAATTTTTTCTTCCAATGACCACCCCTAAAAGCAACCCTTCTAAACACTATAAGCACTTCAGAAAGACTATCGCTTTTCCTTTTCGGAAGTTAGAGCTATGTCGACACTGCCGTTTCAGGGCGGGGTCATTTTCAGGACTTTCGTCCCGGATTCAGGTTTTCGCACATATGCCATGTTGACCGCCATGGTTATTTTACCCTAAAACAGTTGAGATTACCTGTCCTAAATGAATCGCATACAAACTCCCATGCTAGACTACGTGTTTGGATCAGGCCATCCAAACACGGAAACCGTAAAGTAATTGTATTTTCTAATTCATTGTTTAATTGGGCCATTATACGAAGGAAATTAAGCCGCGGCCTAAATAAGCCGCAACATAAATTGAATGCTATGCATAAAATAAGCCGCGGGTTATTGCAAATTGACTGCTTATGCGAGTCACTCGCTCAATCAATATTTATTTAAAAATACACTCATCAATATTTATTTAAAAATTAAGCCGTGGCTTACTTTCGCTCGCAAGGCGGTATCGTGCACATAATATAGATAAGAAGAAGCCAAATTAGGCGCATCTGTTTAAAACTGCGTCAATTTGCACTATTTTAATTAGTCTAAATAGAATATTTATTCTTATTTAAGAAATGGAAACATTTACCCATTTAATTATTAATGGTTACGTATATAAGTATCGGCATAACGCCCAAACGCATTTAGTTGAACGCAGTTGGCCATGCATGATAACATGCAATAGAATATTCTACTTCTAAAACATTGGTTAAAGAGAGTCAAATTAAGGTAGGAAAATTTTTTCTTGGTTTTTAAAATGTATTTTCTTTACATACCTATTATGCCGGAACGGTTAAACCTTTTTTGCCTTTTTAATTTAATAATATGCATGTATAATGTGCAATGTATATAATTATTGCATTCGTCTTGAGTTTACTTCCAGTTTGACACTTACCACTCTTGATGTATCTGTGTAGTTATATATACAGTATCGGACCAATTAAAAGCATTCACTGAGTTGCACGTGGGTGTCTCAAAAAAACTTGCGTTGTTAGATTTAATGTAACGAAGAAACTATAAAAGCTATTGCACAATGTTCGTGCAACATTTACTGTGCTATTAGCCGGCTCTTTTATAGGGCAGATAATTGAAGAAGATCCTGCCCGAAGGCCCTAGTAAAATTGATCGCTCTCGGCAGCCAGCTGCCGAGAATTGTAATCGACTAAATTTACGTTGACAACAGGTTGATTCACACGTTACGCTAATTTATTCAAAAATTTAAAAATAAATACAGTAAAAACAAACGGCATCGCTACTAAAATGTAAACCTGTCGGCTAAATACATGATTCAAAAGATAAAATGCAAAATGTGTAACATATACCAGTATCTAAACAGAATAAGGCAAGCCATACTGCTATTACTGCATATGACGTATGATTTTACCGTATCGTCACTATAGAGTATAAAACCTTGACTCTCCTTGCCTTGTTTATATTTTACTGGCTGGCAAATTACGATTATATATAATACATTCCCCATTACACCATAATAATACGAAGAAGGGCCACTTACGACCCTGGCCGCCATCTTCCTAGCCAGTCGATTACATTACTAGCCAGTCTGGCCAATAAACGCGCTGTATTGGCCGAAGGCCCCGCCTTCTGGTCAGTCAACTGCATATTTTTGCATAGAAAAATGGTGACACGTTGCAACGCTGAGTGGCCCTTCTGGTACTGATCTTTATTCTGTGACTACACTGTGGCAACAATTGACATTTAATGTCACATTTATGCAAAACTATTTCAAGTGGGCGGTGTTAATATGTATTATTAACTAGTAAGTAGGCGTGATCAATTTTACTAGGGCTTCCGGCAGGCTCTTCTTATAAAAGAGCCGGCCACGCTGGCAACTGTGCTATCGATGTTTTAAATCGAATAAGCATATTTGACAATGTTCAAAATTTACATAAAATTGCCCATCAAATATTATTTGGTTAAATTTAATATATAGAGTTCTTTTAAATTTTGGCCAAAAGAACGAATGAAAAACATAACTGTGGCGGATAAACAATTTATAATTTCGTCTTAGAAAGTATGTCCTTTTTCACGTATACAACGTTTTGCACGGGAAACCATAAAACCCAAGCTCTTTGATCTTTTGTTAATCGAGGCTTTATAATCGAAAGGCGAACGAGAACAACTTTATAATACGAACTCCCAAAGGACGCCAAATATGCTTTCGAACGTTTTTAAATATAATGTTTCATACTTATTTTGCTTCCCAGGAAACACGAAAGACTAACTTATACTAATTAAGACATTACCCGAACTTAAAGTTGAAATGATAAAATTGAAATTGTTAATTTTTGTGGAAAATGGCAATTGTTTTGCATTTGATCAGCCATGTTTCTCGATTTTTTTACTCATTTTTAAAGCGTGCGTCAAATTCAAACATTTGTATCGCACGTAACATCAAATAGAATTTTTAAAGCTATATAAATGCTAGGCTTTCCTGAATGCAATAAAATGTATTTGAGTATAATTATATCGGGAAAGGATAAGCGCGCAATACAGGTTCCATGCACATAATTATATAGTATATTGGTATTAGTATATATAGAACGCTGTCAAAGTTTTTACACTTTCACCTTTATTGTAAATAACAGAGCGTATTGTATATATATATATATATATATATATATATATATATATATATATATATATATATATATATATATATATATATATATATATATATATATATATATTAGGTGGTGAATAATTTCGAAATTGTAGGTTGCTTTTAAGCTATCGAATGAATGTGCGGAATGCGTGTAGGCGAAACAATACATAGGTGAAACAATGCATGTTTAGGTCATTAGGTTTTGTTAACGACCTTGTTTACTCCAAACCGGTTTTTGTGACGACATTTGCCGAAAATTTCGCTTCTTTTATTGAGTAAATTGTCTTTGTTTATGTCTTTCAAAATGCAAAATTTTTCTTCCAAACATAAATTGCAGCGTTTTGATCCCCCTGTGTACGAAATAGCGTGTTTTAAAATTGACCATTTGATGGTATAATCCTGATTGTTTTCTTTTAATTTCCGAATATGTTTCGAAAGTTTGAGTCTTTTTTATGACGAAAAGATGAAGTGTGGTTAGCGTAACGTTCCTTAAATGTAGTCGCTGTCATACCAGTGTAGTGTTTAGTGTCGTTCGTGTTGTTCGTTGTGACTGTGGCTTTGTATATAAATAATATTGTTGGTCATACATTGTTTCGGTATTGGGCAAGTGTTTTTGTTGTCGCAGTTACAGTTGTCAGTTTCCGTATTCTGTGATTGGCTGTTCCCAATTATATGCGCGTTATGTTTGGTGATTATTGAGACTTAACGTTGTCCATGCAACTTTTGCTTATTTTTAAAGTGTTTCTGTTGTAAATCTTGTGTAGTTTGTGCTGTAATGGAAAGTGTTTGTCAATTAAACTTAAGAATTCCCGTCCTATGTTCGTGTTAACACTCTTACTAAATGGTGGGTTGAACCAAATTATGTTGCGTTGCCTATTCCTACGTGTCCGTTGCGATGCATCCTGAGTGCACGTAAATTCGTGATCAAAGTTGCTATGTCTGAGGGCGTTCTTGTAAATAGGCGTACATTCCCTAAATATTTGTTCGTCCGATGAGAGAAGTGCAATGCGTTTGTTGATAGCCGTATAGGTTAGGTAATTGTCTTGTAATGCATGCTTGGTGGATGGTTTGAATGTCTGTTCATGTACAATGGATCGTCATTGGGTTTCCTGTATGGTTTGTGTTTTGCGTTGTTCATGCAGGTCGAAAGTAATATCTAAAAAAAATTACAACCTTCAAATTTACTTGGGCGGTGATTTTCAGGTCAAATTGTCGAAAATTTTGTGTAACTCTTTTCTAGTTTTGTCTAGTAAATGGGCGGATTTGCTCCTTATAATAGCCAAACCGTCATCTCTATAAAGGCCGATGTTTTCCTTGCCAAACCTCTTACCTAAGTGATTTAAAATGAAAAGGCTTACTAGCTCACAAATTTCAGCGCCGTCGAGACTGCATGCCATGCATAGTGAGTCAAATAAACTGTTGCTTCCGTCCTTTTTTGTCGATAATTTGCCGTTGCTAAAAAGTAGAGATTTTCTTGCATGCTTTATTATTGAAATATCTTTTTCGGTGATAGTAGGCAAATCAGAAGCCCAGGCCAATGCTTCATTTAGAAGTTTTTCGGAAATGCATGGACCAGATAAAAATGCACAATGTCAAACGAAATAAAACTGTGCCTGTCTTTATCGTTTATATTGCCAAACCATGAAATTATTTGTTGCGTATTCCTTCATTGATTTGAATGTAGTTTTTGTCTCAAATTGGAATTGATTTTATCTAAAATAACCTTACTTAGTTTTCCTGATTCGCTTTTTGCGGGATTAATTAATCGGCATTTTGGGTTGTTCTCGAAATTTTCTTTGTGATCTTTTAATTAAAGATATAAATGCTTCGCATTTTTTCATTCGTTCAATTCTGTCGTCAATTCCTAACCTACTCGAAATTTCTTTCAACTCGGAGTCAATTTTATCTATTATAAAGACATCTGATTTTGTACGTTTTCGAGATGTTGTCATGTAAGAGTTTGTTGTATGTGTTCAGTGACGTTTCGTAAATGTTTCTAGTTTTGTCCGCGAAAATGAAAATATTGGGGGATGAATTAATTTTCTTCAAATCGTTGGCCAAAAATAGCTGAAATTGGTCTTTAGAACGCCGGAATTTTACGTTTTCAATTAGTTTTTTCAAGTCGTCTCCGAAAGGTTTCAAAATAGGAATTGAAGGAGGCGATTTGATAGACGAAAGGCCTTTTAGGAAGAAATCTTTTTAGGAAGAAATTTCCTTTCCATCTCATACGTTTTGTTACGCTTTCCACTTTTCCAATCAAATTCTTTAAGTAAACATCCTGTGATGGTATAGGTCTGGAATATTCTTTAGTGAATAATCGAATCGAAACTGTCGCATAATTGAAGTAGCAATAAAATGAATAACCTAGACAAGAATGCTGCACAACCGACCGGATGCAAATATAGCTTAAGGTTTTGGTTTACGAAACACAAACAGTGCTCAATACCATATCGATAGAGCTATTAACAAACGCATTGCACTTCTCTCATCGGGCAAACAAACATTTAAGGAATCTACGCCTATTTACCAGAGCGACCTTAGATACAGTAACTAATACGGAAACTGACAAATGTAGCAGCAACAACAAAAACACTTGCGCACTACCGAAACAATGTATGACCAACAACATTATTTACAAAGCTACAGTTACAACGAACAACACGAACGATACTAAACACTACATTGGTATGACAGCGACTGCATTTAAGAGCGTGTGTCTCTAAAAACCGCCCACTGACTTGGGGCTCGAAAAATAAATTTCTTCGAAACTTTTACCGTGAACTACATTTACTTTAACAACAAGCAAATGCTATGTGGAATTTTGAAAATATATTTAGTTTCAAAGTTTTAGCGATTTTTTGGTCTCGCACCGTCGCGGGAGAAATTCGCCGGCTAATTAAATGAAAAAAATGGGCTGAATTTAAATAAACATAATTTCAAAAGTTTTTGTTCAAAATTTCTGATATTCACACCCAGCACCGGAAAACTATCTTAATTTCATCTAAACTAACTTAGGTTTTCAATTGCGGAGCATTTGTGACAATATTTAGCGACAAAGAACGCCATGTCAAAATACGGCTTTCAAATCCTACTATTTTCTACGCTGAATTTCTTAAAAGTGGGACCTAATTACATACAGTGACTAGTATAATTGGAAAAAGGACACTTTGAAGTACTAAAACCCGTAATAAAACTCGTCTGCAAACGCGATTTGAACAATTGAGAGCGTTTGAAATTTGATACTCTTTATGGCCTTTTGTTTACATTAGAATATTGCTGAGGTCAGACGTCTGAGTTCGTGCCACTGCTAAAAATGCGCTGTAGTTCTGCCAAATAACCTTTCCGTCAAATAAGTTTATAGCAATATAGTACTAATCTATATTTCTTTGTTTATGTCCGCCGTAAATGGTTCCAAGGGATTTAAAATAATAGGCATGTTAAAATAAACAACTTGACCAAATTAATATGCTACTCGGGGAAAAGCCCGCATGCAGCGCGAATTCTATATGTGGCACCTGCTATATTTGGTGTGATTTAGAGTTTGCGTTGCAGCATACTAAACTATTGCTTAGTTTGAAAAGTCTATAAATGTGCGAAGTTTAGTTCTGGAACCTTTCTGCGAAGTTGATCTTTGAATTATATTGCTGTAAAATTTGAGAGTTAGTATGGATAATCTGTGTTCTTTTAATGCTATCGATTCAACTGTATGCGGAGGGTGTCGGGGTGAATCGAACATTCAAAACCATCTTTCAAGTTGCCGTTTGTCGAAATCTGGTTTTAGCGAGCGCGAGCTGATTTTAAGAAGAGCGGAATTTTTACATGAAATATTAAGGGAAGAAATACGCTCTACGACAGTATGCCCAAACCACCGGTGTCCCGGGATTTTTGCCCCCCCCCCCTACATTTTCGCCGCCCGGGGGGCGAAATTCCTAGGAATTCCTAGATGTATCGAAAGGGCACACAGTTACAGTAGATCAATAGGACTTATGACGCTTCACAGCACACCATGCATATTTTGCATTTTCACTGTTAATCCTCGTCGTTGTTAAAAAGTAATCACCGTGGTGGTTATTGTAATTATTGGTATTGTTTTGCATCCACGTTTTGTCGTTATTGGAAAATGTGTGGCTTATAAGTTGTCACTATTTTTTACTTGCATTATTTCAATATAGTTTGTAAATCTCAGAAGCGAAGGATAGAACTTGCCAATAGGCAATATTCCAATAATATACGTTTCAAAAAAAGACAAAAAAGCTTTTAGTTTTGCAGAGTTACATTCTCAAATGTTTAAGGCACTAATAAAATCAAAGTATCATGAAATTATTTGAATAATATATAAACATATATAATGCAATTTTCTTTGCGGAAGTCAAGAATCAAGATTACATCACTAACACTGACATGGAAAGTTGATGATTCAACGGACAATAGTCAATACGCTTCCCAACACATTCCACAGATTTTTTATTAATCCTATAGTTTATTGTTAGCAAGTGATTAGTACACTGATTACTGTGGCGGCTATTGTTAACACTGGTATTGATAAAATTTGCCAGCGATTGTTTTTATAATATGTTATGTGAATGTAAACTGTCAGAAGAATACGACAACATGATTTTACGCGATCTCTGTGGGCAATGGTTCCACTTTAGATGTGTAGAATATGACACTAGTCTAAATACCTCAAATGAGTGGTTATGTAGACTGTGCAGTGTGCACACTACCAGCTGCTATAAAGAAGCCTAAAATGTGTATCTAATTTTGTCTCCTTGTAATAAATAAATAAATAAATCACACAATAAATCTTTTCAACTTGCAATCGTTTTGTTTTTAGATCAAAAATTCAAAATTTATATGGGGGGGGGGGGCGAAATTCCTAAAGGGGGGCGATATTCCTAGGAGATTCGCCCCCCTGGGGGGCGATGTTCCTAGGAGCAGAAAGGTTCCAGAACTAAACTTCGCAGAAAGGTTCCAGAACTAAACTTCGCACATACATAGACTTTTCAAACTAAGCAATAGTTTAGTATGCTGCAACGCAAACTCTAAATCACACTAAATATAGCATGTGCCACATATAGAATTCGCGCTGCATGCGGGCTTTTCCCCGAGTAGCATATTAATTTGGTCAAGTTGTTTATTTTAACATGCCTATTATTTTAAATCCCTTGGAACCATTTACGGTGGACATAAACAAAGAAATATAGATTAGTACTATATTGCTATAAACTTATTTGAGGGAAACGTTATTTGGCAGAACTACAGCGCATTTTTAGCAGTGACAAGAACTCAGACGTCTGACCTCAGCAATATTCTAATGTAAACAAAAGGCCATAAAGAGTATCAAATTTCAAACGCTCTCAATTGTTCAAATCGCGTTTGCAGACGAGTTTTATTACGGTTTTTAGTATTTCAAAGTGTCCTTTTTCCAATTATACTAGTCACTGTATGTAATTAGGTCCCACTTTTAAGAAATTCAGCGTAGAAAATAGTAGGATTTGAAAGCCGTATTTTGACATGGCGTTCTTTGTCGCTAAATATTGTCACAAATGCTCTGCAATTGAAAACCTAAGTTAGTTTAGATGAAATTACGATAGTTTTCCGGTGCTGGGTGTGAATATCAGAAATTTTGAACAAAAACTTTTGAAATTATGTTTATTTAAATTCAGCCCATTTTTTCCTTTTAATTAGCCGGCGAATTTCTCCCGCAACGGTGCGAGACCAAAAAATCGCTAAAACTTTGAAACTAAATACATTTCCAAAATTCCAAACAGCATTTGTTTGTTGTTAAAGTAAATGTAGTTCACGGTAAAAGTTTGGAAGAAATTTATTTTTCGAGCCCCAAGTCAATGGGCGGTTTTTAGAGACACACACCCTTAAAAAAGCCAACAATGTCATTTTTTTCGATAATTTTTTTTGGCATTATAGAATTTTTTTATTTTTCGTATAGTGAGAGACTTTTGTAGTACCATACAGTATGCAAAATTTCAGCATAGGTCACAGTACGAAATATAGCACATTCTTTTTCAAAAATGGATTTTTTTAATGACATCAGCATTAACATAAAACTCTATGGAACAAGCATATTGATGTGAGATGGCACGAGCAATGGCATGAGAAGTCATTTTGGAAGTTCTTTATTTAGTCGATATTCCCCGCGCATACAAATGGTCTCCCGGGTTTGTTCATATTGTATGAAGTTTTCTTTTCGCGAATTAGCAGGATCTTCTGATTACTATATCGAGCCACCTTAAAAGGAAACCAATGGCGGACATTAAGGGGGTAGGTGACACCCCGAAATAATTTCTGAAAGCCTTTAAATGATATCTGAATAATTGTGTAACAAAACTGTAATATTAATTTTTCAACCGCTAAAACATTGACAAGCTAAAAATTAGGCTACATATTGCGAGAAATTTAAGAACTATAATGATTTCCAGTTACAAAAGGTGGTCATTCACAACCTAATTCGTCCCCAATATTTTGCGAAGTAACCACCACTGAAAATCCACTTGAAACTGACGTGTGACATTATAGGTATATTATATTTATATAAAGCCCATTTGAATTTGTTATTTACAGTACATGGATCAACGAGAGCACCTGTTCAGGTAAACATTCTTTTTGTGTTCGTTAATCCATTTAAACATTTCAGACACACTGAAATCTTCTAATAAGCAGGCCTTGATTTCTGTGAGCTTTTTATATGTCCTGCCATTGGCAAATTCAAATGCTTTGTTGTCAACCAAATTCTGCACGACTTTGACCAGATAATTTCTTCTTGAATGTTCAACATGATGGCCAGACCTCCTCACAATATTGCACATCTCATCAAAGTTGTCAAGAAGTTGCTTGTTTGTTGTAAGAACCCTACAGTGGCGGTTTAGAGCTTTACCATTTAATCCACTAGCACCAAGTTTCTTTATCAAGGTCTTGATAATGCGGTTGAAATGCTCTAATGCCAGGTCAAGGGGGATGTTCCCTCTAGAACCAAACTTAGATTTTAAAAATCTATTCCATGTCAACCCATGTGCTGCACGTGGGCTTAGCAGTGCGTTGACTTGGCATTGCAAGTAGAGAGCCTCCAATGCATACTTTCTACTTCCAGCACCATCATGCCTCAAGTACTGCAGCATAAACTTCCAGCATTGTACGACTCTTCCACCATCACCATCTGATATTGCATCAAAAAAGTTTTTAACTAGAAGACCAATTTCTAAAAAACTTGATTGGTAATTGAACATGTCGTCTCGTTTCAGGATTTTCTTGCCAGTGTTTGTATACTTTAACACTGTGACAGGTGGTAAACCATGGGAGGCTTCATGTTCTCTCTTTCTCTTACCATCACACTTGTATGTCTTGTCACACCCAGGAAATCTGCACTTGAATCTGGCATCTGCATCTCTGTTTTTCCTCTCTTTATCTTCAGTTTCAGCCATGTGCACTTTCTCTAGAAGGGAAGCAACTTTCTCGGAACCAAGGATGTACTTGTTGACAACTTGTTCAGCAAGGGATTTTAAAAACCGTAATTTCTCATCTTTGGACGCCAACTTTAAATTGTAAGGAATAACCTCTGATGTAGGTTCTGCATTGATATCATCCATACCTAGTTTGTTCATACAGGCAGCGACGATCCTTGCATCAATTTCCAGCAGAATAAATTTTTTGGTGGCACTGACATTCTTACTAACATCTGTTGAGATGTTTCTTCGATTAATAAAATTCCGATCACAAAACAATGTACATTGATCATTAGGTGCACTTGTATTGTAAAAATGATTGAATATTACCTAAAATACAGGGTTCATCAAAAAAAACTTAACAGATTTGAAATTGCTCTCAATTTTGCAAAACACCTATTTGTATCTGTTTTTTATATATATAGCTTCTTTGGGTACTTATAATGTAAAATAATGAGAAAAAAATTCTCGAACTCAAATTTTGTGAACCAGGGGGTGTGTCTTTTCCAACAAACTAAAAATGGCTCGCGCACAAAATTTAAAAGCTGTAATCATATTATGAGTTACTAGGTTGAAAATTTGTCCGGTTTTTAATTACTGTACAAATGCGTGAATAGTTAAGGGGCTTAAACTAAACCAAATTGTCTGAAATTTTGTACAGTAATTAAAATGCCGAGAAATTTTCTATCTGTTAACTCAAAATATGATTGCAGCTTTTAAATTTTGTGCGCGAGCCATTTTTAGTTTGTTGGAAAAGACACACCCCCCTGGTTCACAAAATTTGAGTTCGAGAAATTTTCTCATTATTCTACATTATAAGTACCCAAAGAGGCTATATATATATATAAAAAACTGGATACAAATAGCTGTTTTGCGAAATTGAGAGCAATTTTAAATCTGTTCAGTTTTTTTTATACACCCTGTAGAATGTACAAATGTATCTAATCTGGAAGGAAAATTTAGTTGAACATGCACATTAAGCGTTTATCACAAGGTGTCATTAACGAGTACCGTAAATGATCGAATAAACGCCGCTACTCGAGTAAGCGCCGCTCTCGAATAAACGCTGCATCTTCAACTAGAAGAATGTAATAAGTGCTGCGGTCGAATTAGCGCCACAGCGCCAATTTGAGAGTTTATAAATAAACGCATTAACAAGATGATGATAACACGATTGAGAAAGTAGATCACAGTCAGTATATAGTTTTAAAGTTTTATTGTAGCACATCTTTTACAACTGGGTTCATATAATAGTTCTAACTGTATAAATTTCTCCTTCTTAAAACTCTGCGCCTAACACTGCATGTCGTTGATTCAGCATGCACGCTGTGAACTTAGCAGGAACCACCAGCCCAACTTCCCACTTTTGAAAATAAGTGCCGCTCTCGAATAAGTGTCGCATCTTTAACTAGAAGAAAGTAATAAGCGCCGCGGCACTTATTCGATCATTTACGGTACTGAAAATCAAGAATCCTACCGTTGCAAGTTATCATTTCTGGGTGACTAATAAACATATGTTTAGTGATGTTGCTACTCTGAGTGTCTCCACACCAGGCAAGCTGAAAAATCAGCTTGACCACGGTGGGCATCGAACCCGCGACCTTTGGTTTGCTAGTCCAATGCTCTATCAACTGAGCTACGAGGTCAATTCGGTTCGAGTGTGTGATATTTCAAAACTCAGTCTAGTTTCTTCAATATCATTGTGTTATAAAGTGATCTTGAAATTTCAAGACTAATAAACATGTTTGCTATCGGGCGGCCATCACAGGGACTTAGCTAGGATGGACAATCTTCCCGTCCAAAGGTGTTGCACTAGGTCTGCCCCCCCCCCCCAAAAAAAAACCCATGTTTTCCTTGAAATAATTTTGAAATAAGATCTTCATTTTCTCAATATGTTGTTCTTAGCAGTCAAAAGAACATATGTAAAACTGCACTCAAAATTGAAGAGCAAACAGAATGCTGAAATCAGCTTAAAATACTAAATATCCTGCAAATACATAGGAAATTGTAACTTGTTTGCTTGTGGACGTATGTGCAGGACTGTTGAATGTCATTGTGTTATATCTAAATTTAATCTTGTACGGTTGTACTAACGACTAAAGTCAAAATACTGGAGGATTTTTTTGTTTGAACATTTTTAACCTGTCCACATTAAAAAATACCCGTCCAAAAGGCGGGTGGACGGGCCTCTGGCTAAGCCCGTAGCGGCCATATAATTAAAGATTGAACTAAGATTATTGATTGTGCTAGCGAATTCAAACAGTTTGGCAATTTCATACCATAAATTGAAATGGACTGAAAGGAAGCTTGATCGTGGCAGTACGATTCTGATTTCTGATGTGCAGTGCAACATAATGGGTTAACAAGACAACAGAATAATAGACCACGTGAAAAACAACCATCTTGCTTAGTTGCATTCCCCTGTCTTGCAAAATGTTGTGTACTAATTATATAAAATACCTCTAGGAACTTCATTCCTCCATGGAAATCTGCTATTTCAAAATGAATTCCTTCATTGCGTTCCTCGGGAGTGAATCCATTCGAGACTTCCATTAAGCTATTCACACCACGTTCAACAGTAAGTTGATCCCCGACCACTGCTTGTTCTCCACAGGTATCTTTCTTTCCATCAAAATATGATGGAACAAACTGTCATAGGTGATTGAGAATTTTACGGAACCCATCAGCTTCGTTCTCATTTTCATACAGGATGCCCAGAAATGTCTTAAAAATATCAATAAAAGTAACTATGTTACTAAAAAAAACATACAGTATGTACACAGGAACATCTGAAATGTGTGTGATCTGATTTGTTTTCACGATCGAAAATTATTCAAGTGCCAATGCGGGGTACGGTGTATTGTCCAAAATTTCATTTGATTATTATTAGGTAATAAAGGTTTCTTGGTCAAAATTGGACAAATTGAGCAGTAAACTAGAAAGTCCACTGCTAGTGTGAATCCCTTAGCAGGCATATTGTTCTTATATCTTCAACTTGTGCTCATATTGTACTAAATATAGAACTGCTTGCCTTTGCCTAATGATTGTATATTCAATACAACATGGCCGTTCTCAGCTCAGGATAGCAATGATCCAATACATAGTCAACAGAGACATGGTCTGGAAACTCAGCAAACATCATAGTGTTAATAATGAGCTTAGATTGCCGAGTTTCAATCTCAATTGACTATGTCCAGTATTAGGCTTTGTCCAGAAAACATGATCAAGCAGGCATGTCTAACATGCACCTCAGAACATGTTTGCATGCACTTTTTGTCAAACACTTTTTCATGATAAACGGAAACAATAGTATGTACAATCGACCCTATAGCATATATGAAATTAGTGCTTGAGGTCAAAATTGAGGTTAAAACACATTACTGTTTTTTTCAAACCAAATACTAAATTGGTCAGACATTTTGTGGACGAATGGGTTAACCATTCAAGATGATTCTCACATAAACAATACAATAATTGACAAATTTAGAAATATTGAATGGTGCTTGGCATAAAGTGTTATTTATTGCGGTGATTTACCTAATAGATACTGGGAGTCAAAATAAAATTATAAAAATGTCTGACCAAATTTAAAAATTTCTGATCAAATTTAATTTTGGTTGGACATTTTCCTGGAAAATTTTTTTAACATTATTTCAGCCTCTGTGTCAGTGATTTGGTACATGTACAGTAGATTTCAAGAAATTCACTTACTGAAAAACCAGAGATATGAGTTATGATTGCTAAAACCAATTGGAATGCAGTCATATTTCTGGAACGATTCTTAAGGCAGACTGCTGCTGCTACACCAATAGACAGCATTGAACTTTTGCTTCTGTCTTCAACTCGAAGTGATGCAGTTTTGAGTACAAGCTGAAAGAGTGGGGCCCTTTCTTTCAATTCTTTTTCAAGTTGTTCAAATGAAAAGTTAGCAATGTTCTCTTTGTCAGTTTTCCGCAAACAGCTCAACTCTCGAACTTTCACTTTCTTCTTTGTCTCGCCCTTGCACATTGCACTACACTCATTGTGGATCTGCCTTGCAATTTCCTCCAAGAAATGTTGTTGTAGCTTCTTGCATCTCCAAGCTGCTCTTGTAATTTGTTTGTACTTAAGTACCTCTATAGAGCATCTTACCAAGTGATGATATGTCCTTGTCTAATTCCTTTTGCCTGACTTTAGAGGCATGTAGTAAAACACTGACTACCGGAACACCGGAACACCACCGGAACACCACCATTTTGTTTGGGGTTAGGGTTTGGGGTTAGGGTTGGGGGTTAGGGTTGGGGTTAGGGTTGGGGGTTAGGGTTGGGGTTAGGGTTAGGTGGTGTTCCGGTGGTGTTCCGGCGGTGTTCCGGTGGTGTTCCGGTAGTCAGTGTTTTACTACATGCCGACTTTAGACGGCCAGTGTATTTGGATGGTAACCTTGCAAGAATCTTCTCCTGTAGCAGATCCTGATGCTGTAGAATTTGTCTGAGCACTGTCATTCTTTATGGGCGAAATATTGTTCTCCAGAGAATTAGTTGGAAAAGCGGATACTGGTTGAAGAGAACCTTTTTCACTTTGAACAACTGGTGATGATGTCGTCAATGGCACTGACGTCATAGGTTTCAAAGGTGTAGCCACAATTCCGCTATGAAAGAGACATAATCAATTCTTAACAATTAACTAGGTATTTGTATGTTGCCGACCAGAACAGTTTCAGAAAGTTGTGAACAAAAATATGAATACAATATTGCTAAGACATAACTTAATCTGTTTTCTTCAAAGACAGAGTTAAACAAAGATTAGATATAAGCAGCCCACAAGAGTGTAGGATTATATTGTCACAAGACAAAATACTTCCATTCTTGTTCCAATTAGTCTTAATTAGTGTTTGAGGATACCAAATAGGGACTGATGTCAAATTTGAAAATATCTGATCAAATTTAACTGGTCAAATATTTTGGACAATTTTTTACCATTATTATACGCTCTATTCCAGGTGTCTCAACATTCACACACTAAGAAGTTTCTAGGTATTTCATCATTGATTCATGCAGGGCGCAGGTTCGATTCCTGCCAGAGGACCTAATGTTGCATTTTTGCAACCGTTCCTGGTTAGGCCTGAAATTGTATATATATGCTCACTTGAATTATCCATCAACTTCAGTATTCAGTTTTAAGATAGCCTACATCATAGACCTCTATGAGGAATAGAGCTAGAGTCTATGACGTAAGCTAGTTTTAAGACTGATGAAAACATTCAGTGCGAAAAATATTTTAACCTATGCATTATCTTGCAGGACTGCAGGAAACACTAACAATTAATACACCCTTGCACAAAGTATTTAACCGTGGATATAAAGCTTCATTTCAGTGATTGAGACCTTGGTTTTAGAGCGAAACATCTTGTAACTGATGACAAAATTACAAAAAGGTCTTTCATATTCAGGAAAACCTAAATGTGTTACCACTTTTAACAAGATAGGGTTCTGAACCCACAATATCAAGCTCAAAAACGAGGCTTTATAGCCAATACTGAGCACTTTCCGGAAGGGTGTAGTGGTCGTTGACTTCAAAATTGACACCAGTTTTATATTTTGGGGTGTATGGGGAAATAATTTGATAATCAAATTTAGCTAAGGCAAAATACTGTATATGACAACAAAGGGCATTCGCATTGTGCCATTGTCATACTATGCGGCAGGCAAATAAACACAATTGGATAATTGAAATATTAGGCAAATAAACAATAATTGAACATAGTCTTGAAAATAAAGAAACAGGCATGTGTTGGTGGTTTAGTTGTATATTTGCTCGCCATATTGACAATTGACATGTATATAACGTACTAGATAACTTAGGAATTAAACAGTATTCAGATATCTATGTAGCCCTCAGACATCATACTTACACGCTGTTTATATCATCAGTTGCTTCATATTCTAGTCTCTTCGCCACTGCAAGTCTTGAACCAGAATCAGACAAAGGTGCTTGGCGTAAAATTTTAATATTACTATCGCTTTTCTCTTAAACCCTTTCTCTTTCTGATCATAGATAAGCATGGTTTACATATGCATTTTAGCACTGGCGCCAAAACCACAGGAACGGCTTCCAACTCTGTTTTTATATCTTCTTTCAAGAAATTTATATCATTCTTCGTAGAAGACACTTTATAGCACAATATACACGCAAAATTGACAAAAGAAGAGACGATATTAGTCTGTATACAACTCATTCTTTTGGTAGCCTTTCACATCTTGATGTACGCGTGAAAAAAGCCATGAAAAAATTTTACATAACGCAGTATAATTTATGCAAAAGCTCAAACGGATGTGACGTACGTGGGGGTTGTTGCATAGACTCTACGAGGAACGAGTTTGAGTCTATGACGTAGGCTACCAAAAATTGGACTAAAATTCCGATATTCAAATTGCCGTAACTTTTGATTGTCTTGACCGATTTTGATGAAACAAACACCATTAGGTTTTAAATCACGGGCTCTATCGAACTAGCCTACTTGCGGAGCCCCCCTGTAAATTTGAAATTTTGGCTGCTATCCCTACCAAAGAGCTACGTTGAGATATGAATTTATTTTAGTTTTACAGGGCGGTAAAACAATAACAAATTTTGCATACTGCCAACTGTGTTTAAAATTATATATCTTTCGTATACAATTGAAAAGGTGAATAAATGTACGGCTGCAATTAAAAATTGCCATAAAATTTGCATTTTCCTATCTGCGGATTGAGGAGATTCAACTACCCGAAAAATATGTGCAGAGGTCAGTTCGACGTTTTTTTGTTTCAAAATGATCATTTTCCGATTTTTTCAATTTCCTCGTGGAACAATTTAAGATTATAATTTCTGTATTGCAATATTTGCAATAAGTTCAATCTATCACTGGTATAACAGTTTAATTTTGGATATCTACAAATTTACCATCAGTAATCGAACTCTCTTCACTAATATTCGAAGTTTCATTTGGCAAAGCGTCAGTTACCTGTCTCAGGATCAACTATATATAGTACAGTAAAAAATTTGATAGAATAGTATGTTTTAGTATTTTTGCACAAGTGAACATAACAAATCCTACAAGGTGATTGGTCAAATTTGATATATTAATCTGTTATATTCACCTACAGGTGATCACAGGTGAATATAACAAAATCGAAATTTTCAAAATGGCAGCTAGCCTTTTTGTTGAAGTTAGTGATAAAGAAATAAGCGAAATTAAAATGAATTCAGACCAGAAAAACACAAAAAAACTTGTGCAAAAATGCTAAAACAATTATTCGCCTCAGGCTCGGGGATTATCGGGGAATTAACTCACCTCGACTTCGTCTCGGCAAATATTCCCCGATAATCACCTCGAATAATTGTTAAATAATATCAAATATTGATTGTATGAAATCAATATAGGCCCTATAGTCAGTGTATGAATCAATTAATACATGCATTAAAACATATAGGATAATATGTTTGTGCGATGTTACTCTGAGTGTATATCCACACCGGGCAAGGCTTGAAAAATATGCCTGGCCATGGCGGGATTGGAACCTACGACCTTTGGAATACTAGCCCAATGCTCTTCCAACTGAGCTACGCGGTCAGGACGGTTCGAGTATGCGATATTTCGGAACTGAGTCTAGTTCTTTCGATATCAGTGTAATCTAATAATCATGAAATCTGCTGTGCTGGTGTAATGTGCACGTGGATATACACTCAGAGTAACATCGCACAAACATCTTATTCACCTGAGTACATTACACCAGCACAGCAGATTTCATGATTCTTAGATTACACTGATATCGAAGGAACTAGACTCAGTTCCGAAATATCGCATACTCGAACCGTCCTGACCGCGTAGCTCAGTTGGAAGAGCATTGGGCTAGTATTCCAAAGGTCATAGGTTCGAATCCCGCCGTGGCCAGGCATATTTTTCAAGCCTGCCTGGTGTGGATATACACTCAGAGTAACATCGCACAAACATCTTATTCACCTGAGTACATTACACCAGCACAGCAGATTTCATATAGGATAACATTTTTAAAGCCAAATAGGATAATATTTTTAAAGATGAAACTTTGCGTTTCTCATATGCCCAACATAATTGGAGTAAATATAGCCTAAACTTATTTAAGTTCATGAAAAGCTGAAGAAAAGTTTGACGTTTGAACTGATCCGATATTCTTCATTTGATGTCATCTGAGTACAGTCATTGTGCAAAAAAAACCAATAGCCAAAAAAAAAAAAACCTATAGCTCAAATATTTGGAAATTTACTTCTGGATTATACTAGGCCTATACATTCCCCCTTGACTGCTATACTAAAAGGGAAAGATTCGAAGACCTGAGAAAAAGGCCTGCCCCACTCCTTTTGCATATATAAGGCTGTAAAAACATAGACTGAAACATACATTGGTCTGACATCCATTTCAACCATGCAGAACCCTTATTAAACCTTATCAATATTTTGCATGCAGCAGCATTGACCAAATTAGTGGGCATGGGGTAGGAAGGGCATTTAATTTTGACTATTATCTGCGAATTGCTATATTTCCTGCAGTCTGTGGTAGGTTTAACAAATGAAACAAGGTCTCAATTTTTTATTGTCGTTTCCCATATCTGATATTTTGAGAGGTTTAAAGGGTCCGTGCCCAGGCACCATCCAAAGCTTTGTCATATAAATGTTGATATTAAACAAATCCAAGGGCCTATCTTGGATAAAGACTCAACTTTATAGGATTTCAACATTACCATATGGTTCAATTAAGTTTACGTCCTCTACCATGTCTAAGTTGTAATCATGTTCACCACTTTCAGGTCTGTATATATATTCTCCATATGTTTGTGTTTCATGCTCGAGTTCTTCAATATACATATTAAGAACATCTTGAGATTTACCAGGATCTGCAGGATGTGGATAAGAACATTTTTTCATTGATATCCAACGGCTAAATGATTATATCCATCAGCCCGTCAATTAGGGCCTGTCATATGACCCCGCGGATACATTTTAGTCACGCAACACAAATAATATGTAACGATTTTGGTCTTTCTCTTGATTTGTTTGCAAGAAAAAGCGTATAAAAAAACAAAATATAAAAAACATCAAATTCACTTAGACTTAACTGGCGGTATAAGCTGGCTTTTACACACAAGCCTATAATTATATATATGCACATAAGTTTGCATCATATTATTGCAGTATCCTATTAGCTAAAGCATTTGTCTGTTTTCGATCTGTCATAATTACATTAAGGATTATTCATTTTATATGGAGTGGAATGCTCAAATTTAGTAATTAACTGTGAGTAAAACTATTAATATTACAATAATATCATATACATGCAATGATTGGCAGAATTGTTGGAGAGGAACATGTATATAGTTTATTTAGGTCACATCTGCAGCTTGATTAGCTTCGGGTCTGGTCTGTTTCCAAAAGAATGAAGTTGAGCTATGACCAAGGTAGATAATGTTATACGCTCCAGAAATTCTGCCAGGACATAAAAAGAATGGCAGAATACTTACTGAAACTATGTGCTGATTGTAAAGAAATCAAGTAAGTTCATTGTACCTTTTCCCCTTAGAGATATATACTAGTATAATAAAGGATTGAAGTTATAACTTTTATGTTATAGTCAGACCATGAAAATTTACGTCAAACTCTAAATTCTATTTAGTCACCATTAACAAGACCTGGCCTCTGCATCATATATAATGGCAATAATTGACACTATATTTTCTCATTGTAATAGCTACCAGTTGTAATAGCTACCACACTGCTTATAGTGTAATATTAACCCATCAGTGCCGGCAGTGAGTAATGCAGCCGTATTTTACTCTTTAGTTATAGCCATGTTACATGTATAGTCTTACTTCTCTGTGAAATACATGAGATTTGTTTTTCCCCTTCTATATTTAATTACTAATTAGCGAGTTGAAATGAGCCATTAGATTTATTATATGCAAATGTTTTTAAGTCAAACATCCCATGCACACACATTTTGTTAACCGTTGGCAGTACTAAGGTTGCAAACCTTTAAGGGTGATATTGTCGCATTTAGCTTTACTTCTCTGTGAAATACACGAGATTTTTTTTCTCTTCTATTTGAGATAGTGAATTGGAACGAGCCATTATATTTATTATATGCAAATTTTTCAAACATCCCATGCACACACACACACATTTTGTCAGCCGTTGGCAATACTAAGGTTACAAACCCTTTAAGGTTGATATCGTTGCATTTAGCTTACTTCTCTGTGAACTAAATGAGATTTGATTTATTTTGTACAGATAACAGATATTGATATTGAATTAGCGAATTGAGATGCGTCATTATATGTATTATATGCAAATGTTTTAAGTCAAACATCCCATGCACACACACGCACATTTTGTTAACCGTTGGCAGTACTAAGGTTGCAAACCCTTTAAGGTTGATATTGTTGCATTTAGCTTACTTCTCTGTGAACAGTAAATGAGATTTGATTTATTTTGTACAGATAACAGATATTGAATTAGCGAATTGAGATGCGTCATTATATGTATTATATGCAAATGTTTTAAGTCAAACATCCCATGCACACGCAACATACACACACACACACACACATTTTGCGAACATGATTTTCCCCATTTAATAAACATACATTTATCGTTTTTCATTGCTTAAGTTCTATTTTAGCTAACTTCTCTGTGAAATACATGGGATTTGATTTATTTTGTACAGATAATTAGCGAGTTGAGATGAGCCATAATATTTATTATGTGCAAATCTTTTATGTCAAATTATGTTGAGACTAACAATGCTAAAACATATGCCTATTACCATAGGTATGAGTGTGTGGGTGAGCCTGAACGTTCAGTGTTTTAGAGTATGCTTACGTAGTACAAACTTGTTGTTAACGGAGAGTATGAATGCGTGGGCAAACATGAACGTTCGCTATCTGGGGCTCTGTCAAGGTTAAATGCTTACGTAATGCGATAGAGCGGCTATAAAAAGAGCAGCTTTCGCAGTTTCAGTCATAGTGCATTTCAAGCTATAGTACTGCTAAGTGAACAAGATTGTGTTGAAGTTAACATGGATAGTCGAATCGAAAACTGCGAAACGTTGACCAGCTTGGAGAGTTGGAAACAGAACTGGGGTCTGATATGACCTTTTTCGAATATGAAAAAATCTACGAACGAAGAATGGAACTTATACAGCAAGTTCTTGAATGGGGCCGAGAGCATAGGGCCATGGGCTTGATTGAATCCATTGGGGACAGTTGGACACCGACAGAACGACAGCGTTTTCTCGATATGTGGAAAGATGACGAGCCGTTACGGTCGATAACCTTTGGTAGTGGCACCGTACTTGAGAATATGATGTCATGTGGACGAGTGAGCAGAGGGCACAGTTTGAGCATGATTGGGATGACGATACTGGGCTTTTTCAGATGGGTAGAGGAGAGAAAAGAGCCCACGAGGAGGTGAATGACGACGCTGGACCTAGTGACGAGGTTAGGGAAAATAACTTTTTTACTGTTACAAACCTTAAACAAGTGAAGGTAAAAAAGTTTAACACTGTTGGTAGTGATTATACCGTTCAATTCGCGAATACTTTTGCTAATTTGGAACTATCGGAATACCATACTCGCCTTCATGAAATCTTTGAAAGTTTGCTTGAAACTGTGACCGAAGGTGTTCCACTGCACGATCAAGTCCGCTTTGTGTTGCGTTCGCCTCAACTAGAAACCCCCATTTCATTACCATTTATGCCCCGGGAAAGGCTAACCACTGAACGGGTTTTGGCTGAAGTTGAACGTGTTATACAATCTAATCATGAATTTCGATTAAACGATTCTGTCCATGTCAATTTAATCCATGTTCAAATGCCCAATGGCGGTACTGGTACAAAACGTTGCGAAATTAATTTGGAAAAACATTTGATGAAAAAGAATTCAATTATTCGCATCCAAAACAAGGACGACATTTGTTTAGCTTGTGCTTTAGTTGTTGCCAAGGCCAAAATTGAAAACGATAGCCAGTATATTTCTATAAAGGATTCCCGTAGACCATTACAAAAATGATTAGCTTATGATTTGCACCAAAAAGCCGGGGTGGAAATAGGTTCTTGCGGTTTAGGCGAAGTCAAACTTTTTCAAACGTATTTATCGGATTATCAAATTAATATCGTTTCAAAAGAGCACCAAAATTCAATTATTTTTTCCGGTCCTGACAAAGACAAAATAATTTATTTATTTTTGCATGACAATCACTATGATGTGATTACGAGTATGCCGGCCTTTTTTGCCAGAAAACGTTATTGTCATACATGTAAGAAAGGATATGATAAAGTTATTGATCATTCATGCCCTAACTCGTGTAAATTATGTTATTTTCAAAATTGTCCAATTGTTTCGTGGCTGCCTTGTGCGGATTGTAAGCGAAATTTTAAAAGTCAAGAATGTTTCGATCGACATAAACAAACTGTAGGAAATGCAAAGTCTATTTGTGGTTCTTTAGTAAAATGTCCTGATTGTCATACTGTTGTAAAACGGGGTAGAATGGGGCGGCATCACTGCGGCTTGACTCGTTGCTCGACCTGTAAGGAATACGTCCCCGCCGAGAATCATCAATGTTACATGCAACCTGAGAAAGAGAGAAACACGACCGTTAGTGAGGACACTGACCTTCTCGACACCGAGGCACATGACGGAGATGATGCCCCTCAAAGTGGGTACAACGAACTGCTATTTTTCGACTTTGAGTGTCGCCAAGAAAATGGAAATCATGAACC
>CACRXK020004661.1:0-22335 GCA_902702795.2 Paramuricea clavata | reverse complement strand
GGGGGGGGGGAGTGTTTTGGACCTGATCCGTTCCTGTTGGTTCTAACTGTATGAATTGACGCGTTTGTTTTCAGATACGATGGAGTCGCAATGTTATGCAAGCTACAGCAATAACGTGTGCAGTCAGACACTGTTCCGACCTCTGACGATCTCTCAATGTTGCTGTGGAAAAGATAATACTGCCGAGAAGCTGCGTGCTTGGGGAAGTCCCTGCATGGCCTGTCCCGCACCCCAGACAGGTAATCACGTGAAATGTCACGTGCGTCATATGTTTAATTGTTTTCCATCCATGGGACCGAGGTTCGATACATTATTCAGGGTGTCTCAAAAAAAGTGAACCGTTAGAAATTCACCTTGTTATAATTTGAATGCCTGAGTCCTATCAGTATAACACATGAGTGCGTAAAAACAATTAGCCTTTCTCACAAAGGCCAAATTCGCCATTTTTGGGGTACTTATTTTGAAAACGAGTCCCAGCCCTTCAGGTATCCGTTTGAAGTCCTGGCTAATAATAATTTGGGTATGGCCAATACTGTTACTCTACTGAAGCTCCGGCTATTAATTGATGAGTTGAGTGATGGGCAAAGGCTTGCAGCAAGCTTTGTCTATTTGGTATATTGTCCGAGTGCAAGACTGGGCTAAAAATTTCAGCTTGTCATGACTGCAAGTACCGGCGAATTACACACAGCCTCTGGCGAATGGCTGTCTAATGTCATCTTAGCGCTGGCGAAATTCGCCGTTCGCCGGCCTAAAACAAGATGGGTTAACGACGTGAAAAATCTAAGCGATGTGAAAACATTTTTTTCAAATATTTAACTGTAAATTAACTTATAATGATTATACTCACAATTATAGTTATATAAATCCCTTATTCACTGCATACAATCTCAGATTTGGAAAAGGCAGTACCCCAAAAATGGCGGCGTTAGAAAAAGCCGTTATGAACTTTGTAAACAAAAGATAATGTAAAACTTAAACAGAACGGCGAACATGCAGATTCGGCCATCTCTAATAATGGTAATGTTGGGATAGTAGCGTTGCAGACTGCAGAGGAGAGTGGCCAGTAATGCTCCCTCATTCACCACCCCCATTGAAAACGGTGGTATCGAGATAACTTGTTGGTTTCCTTCAGTTTTAATGAGTTTGAGAAATCGTCTTTATAATTTAGAGGAATTCAGAAAGGTTTGCGTCCACGGTTCTGGCAAAGACAGCGGCGGAAAAGGTACAATAACTAATATTTTTTTTCTGTTACATTTTTGCACGCAGGTACCAATAATGGTAGCTACTGATTCACCGTAAAAATTAAAAATTTGATTATAACATGACAAGATTGGTGGCCGTAAATTGGTGTGTGACTCATGTTACGACAAAGTACTAACTAACTACTTTTGAATTTCGTCGGGAACCATAGGAAAGAGAAACATACAATGTCTATCAAGTAACAGACTATATGTTAAGCAAACTATACCAACACAAAGAAATTTTATATTTTGGATTTCAATAGTAAGGATTGCTACATAATACACGCGACTCATGTTACGCGACTCGTGTTACATATAAAGTACATCCTAATATTTCAGTTCAGAATTGTTTCCAATAGCTTCTGAAAATTCTCGACAACTTTTTTTCTTCAAAGAATGTCATCACTACCATGGAATTACCCCATGGTGTTCTTGTAGTGTAACCTTGTAACTTGTTTGTTGTCATTCAAGATATCGACGAGTGTTCGAATAATGTTGGTGCTCAAACTGATCTCTGTCTCAATGCTCGATGTCAAAATACAAATGGAGATTATATTTGTGACTGTAATCCCGGATACAGAAGTACAGCCAATAGGAAGGAATGTGTCGGTTAGTATCACGCAGATACTATCAATAAAATAATCGATTAATCAACCAATGAGCCCGTTATATCTCATTAATTTGTTGATTGATGTTGATTGATTTAAAAAATTGATTGAAAAATTTAATAAATGATTTTGATCGATACATCTATCATTAATGGATCAATCTTAAAAATCATGGATATTAATTATTATTTAGAAATTATTCACCAAAATGGATGTAAGTGTCGAATGGTGAATTGCCTTGATGAGTGTTAGACAAATTATTAAAATGAGGGCAGTGTATGAGCATTGCTATTTAACTAATTAATGACAAAATGATAAATCCATCAATGACTAATTGGTCACAATGTTTTTATTTCTAGAGGTGAATGAATGTCGTGAAAACCCCTCACTGTGTCATCGAGGGAGATGTGAGAACACTCCGGGAAGTTATCGCTGTGTCTGTCCTAAAGGTTATGTCTTTGACAGCAGGACTAAGGGATGTGAGGGTAAGATGTTAGCATGTCTCTGGTCAAGTGCCAGGGAGGGGGGGGGGGGGGGGGATTATCGCTGTGTCTGTCCTAAAGGTTATGTCTTTGACAGCAGGACTAAGGGATGTGAGGGTAAGATGTTAGCATGTTTCTGGCCTGCCGTGCAGTGGGGAGTTATCGCTGTGTCTGTCCTAAAGGTTATGTCTTTGACAGCAGGACTAAAGGATGTGTGGGTAAGATGTTAGCATGTTTCTGTCCAAGTGCCTGGGAGGGGAGGGGGAGAGGAGTTATCGCTGTGTCTGTTTTAAAGGTTATGTCATGAGGAAAAGACAAAGAAAATCACTGCCGTGTCGGTGGTATTATGTGTGATAAAAATCATGTTCATTTATATAAACTTTAGCTTTGATTTTCTCAGCTTAGACAACGTTTATTTTAAAAATTTCTTCGCCAATGAACTCATCAGATGGGTCGTTTTTGACGCCATTTAAAACACTCGCAGTTCGTGCTTTATCAGATTTAAGTCACTCGTGCTGGTTTTAGTTCAGAGTTTAACAAGTTCAGACTTACATATATGTTTGGAATTCACTTGATTTTAGACGAAAATGAATGCGATAACAGAGATCAATGTATTGGTGGTACATGTATCAACAACATGGGAAGTTTTAAATGTCAGTGTCCTCAAGAACTCACACTGCACCAGTCTGGACGTTATTGTGAAGGTAGGTCTGGAATATTTATACGCATAAAAATCAACAACGTATACTGATTTTCAGAAGGCATGTGGTCTTGCCACATTGTTCCACTTCTCAGGACGTGATTAAAGTATGAGTCAAAGAATATATACATGTCAGGAACCCAACGAACAAGGCTAATAATATAAACTTTATATAACAGCAAGGGCAATTTAAGAATCTACAAGCTTTCGTTGGAAGGAATTCAACTACCTGCAACTTTCGACGTTACTATATAGCGGGGGTCGGGAAAATTACATGAGCTTTTATACTAAGAATATAAAATCGATCACGTGACAAAAAATAAACCATTCAGATGGATTTAGTCAAAACAAAGTATAAACAAAACATGTAAATCACATCACAGACTATAATAATACAATTATACAGAAAACACAGCAAATACAACAAAATATATGAAACAAGTATGGAATAAGATAAGAATTAAAAGTACTGTCAATGTCTGCTTTGGACAGGCAAAGACAAATAGAGTTAATCGGTAAGTCTTTGAAATTATTTTTTTATTTTTATTGTAGATCTGCGCCAAGCCAAGTGTTGGCGTATGATAAACAACCTAGGAAATTGTGAAGACAATGTCAACGGTGACGTCACACAGGAAGTGTGTTGTCAAACATTGGGAAAGGCTTGGGGCAGTCCTTGTCAGAGATGTCCAACTACAGGTAAGATTATCGTATGTATTATCCTACTTTATCACCATGCGACCAGGCTTTGTGGTTAAATCGCACAGCAAGATGGCAGCAAGCGAAAAATCGATTATTCTATTCCATTCCAATCTATTATTTCATTCAATTATATCATATTCCAATCTCTATTCCATCAATCTCTATTACTTCTCCATCGCATCCTATTCTATCCTTTTCTGCTATTCCTATAACAATTAATATTTTATATCATACTTTATCCTTTTAATGTCATACTCTATCCTTTTATATCATACTCTATCCTTTTTATATCATACTCTATCCTTTTATATCATATTCTATCATATTGAAATCAGATTATCCTTTTATATCATATTCTATCATATATATCTTATTTTTCATTTCAGAAAAATGTCAACGAGGTTATGCGTACAAAAACTTCACTTGTGTCGGTAAAAGCTTGTTTATTTTACTTCCAAAAATTTCTTTCGTTTTGTTGACAAGAAAAATATGGTGAAGAATTTACCCTAGATGTTGGGCCATTTCTACGAAATAAAATTACTTGCGAATTAATTATGACAAGGCAACAGAACAAACATATGTTTGTTATACTCCAGTGAATGGCTAATTTGTTTATGAGTAAAGCAAGTCACCACCAAAATAGAAACAGATTGTAATAATTGTGGTGTGCGTACTCGGTTAAACCTTTTCAGATTATACTGCACTGAATGTGTTCAGACCAGGCAAGTAGAAAAGTTTGCTCGACGGTGCTTCGACCACTGCTGTGTGAACACATTCAGAAAAGCATCATCTCAAATAATACTAATAGGCTGGCCCATGATAAGTCGCAACGTATACTAGAGTTTGAATCGGAACTTACATAGGACTTGTTATAATTAAAATGGTGGCTTGTATCGTCGCCCTATAAATGTGCTTATTATTTTTTTCAAGATATTAACGAGTGCACATCTTTCCCTGGGATATGTCGCAATGGTCGTTGTTTAAATACTCTTGGCAGTTATCAATGTCAATGTTCCGAAGGCTGGACTTTGGACGAAAGTAGAAGCGTTTGTCTTGGTACGTTTTAACTGTTCTATCTCGACGACAGTTGCGACAGACTTCGCTTCTGTTCCTGGTTAGGTGTAATAAATGTATTTAAATTTCCACTCGACTATTTCCATTTAACATACCCATGAAATATTCATTCGAGTGAGATGCCACAAAGATCTTGATATTAAGATTTAAGATATTTACCCATAACCTATACATGGCCCATAACCTATACCCTATTATATATAACGCTTGTCTTGGAGGACGCGCAGTGTTTCAATTCTATTTCAGAACCAACCTCAGAGATACGAAAAACTAGTTTCATATTAATCTGACACTGCAATCGAGCAACGAAAAATTCGTTGGCTCGAGCGGGATTTGAACTCGCATCTTCGGACTAAGCATCTTCGGACTAATAAGACTCGCTACCAATCCCTGTTGACTCGATAGCTCAATGGGTAGAGCGGTGGTCTAGATACCCGAAGATGCGAGTTCAAATCCCGCTCGAGCCAACGAATTTTTCGTTGCTCGATTGCAGTGTCAGATTAATATGAAACTAGTTTTTCGTATCTCTGAGGATGGTTATATTATATATACATGAACTAATTGTGGTTAGAGCTCGACAATTGGACTCTGTAGCTCAGTTGGTTAGAGCGCTGCACCGGAATCGCAGCACGGCAGGTTCGATTCCTCCCCCTAGGGGGACAAAGGTTCTCTTTTTAAAACTGCCGTCAGTTGCTTGTACGAGGGTACGAAATTAGAGACCTTAGGGCGACAACGCGATGACGACGGCCAAAACAAACTCCTTCAAGTAAATGGTAGTAAAGATAATTCGTGGTGTATTATCAGTCGTATGAATTTAATACAGTTTTAGAAGTTGAAGACATGGGTTTTATGGTTGGGAAGAGTTCTGCCGAACCCAGTTTGAAGTTGCACTTGTTGCGGCTTGGAATACAGCCGTTGTATCAAGACGTGAAAATCTATGTAAACAGAGCGAAGGACAATGTCTAAATTATTCATACATTGTAATTATTCTTTTCAATGATTTATTGTATTGGTATAGCCATTGCCGTCGCGTTGCCGTCCTAAATCGTAAGGTTCCTATAGGTGCACGGAAGTGTCAATCATATGGAAACAAACATAAAACGCATTCACGACAAACGTTTATAAAATTTTATTGTAAATACTATAAGTAGTTTATTAGCTTTTACATATTGTATTTACTGGTGCAATTTTATCCATGGTTACATTATCAGTTTTATTTGATAAAATTATTATTGAAACAAATATTATATAATATATTTTATGTTAGACGGACTTCTTAACTTTTCAGATGAAAGGGAAGCTGTCTGTTATCAAACTGTGACGCGTGATGAATGCACCAAGCCTGTGCGCGGGATGTACAAGAAGGATATGTGTTGCTGTTCGGTTGGCGCAGGCTGGGGTCGACCTTGTGTGGAATGTCCACTGAAAGATACAAGTAAGTGTGAAATTTTCGATTATCAAATTTTGAAATGAAAAGTGTTTTTGAGGTGAGACGTCGAGAGAATATTAAAACCAATGACTACCGATAATTTTTTTAGGAGAATTTGATGAACTGTGTCGGAATAATCTTGGTCAGAGGAAAAGTAAGGAAAACCAAACACAGTAGCTAGGGCCTTTTATGAGAATTTGTCAGTTAGGGTGAAGGGGGCATTTACAGAAAGGGACCATGCTATACTGTGTGGAGAAATGACAGATGGTTGTTGGTGACAAAAGTCGGATGTGGTTTTGTATGTAATAATAGAGGGGTCTGAGGGTATAATATCCCTCAGAAAATTTTGATATTTTTCCACCCCTAAGACTGCGTTTTCTGAAACAGATTTTTGGATATACAGCATTACATTATACTGTAGATAGACCGAATCTTCAGTTAAGTACTTGCATGGTATGTTTATGTAAATACCACAACTCGGTCACTAACTTGTTTAGCCTAGCCTTCCAACAACTCAAATCCATAGGGTCTGGGATATGCTTTCCACTGGGAGATTTTAAAAACCTGTAAGATATTTTGAATCATTTCAAGATAAAAGACATGACCCAAGACTCACAAAGCAAGATTATATGAAAAAATTCCATTCTAAATTCCATGTTTCTTCCAATGAAAATGGTTGACTGGTGGGGGCAACCATTGGGGCTGGATGACTTTGCCCCCCTCCCCTCCCCTCCAGTTATATAATTAAAAGTTTAGACACATGTTAGCCAGCATTTATTAGTTGTCACTGTATTTTCAATATTTTAATAAAGTGTCGTCGTTTTTTTTGCAGAATATGATGAATGCACATTATTTCCTGGAGTTTGCGCCAACGGAGAATGTGTCGATACTTCTGAAAGTTTTCTATGTCAATGCCGGCCAGGCTTTGCTCTTGACGAAACCGACAAGAACTGCACAGGTATGTTGGAAGTGAGATTTTTGGAATGTGAGGTCATTTCATTTGTTTTTCTTTGTTTTAAGCCTATGGATGAAACGCGGATGAGAGGTCATGAGCAGGAATGTCCTTGAATGCCCTTGAATTTGAAAACAGAAATTCAAGGCCTTGAATGTCCTTGAATTTGTAAAGAAGTGCTTGAAAGGCCTTAAATTTGTCTTGCTATGGTCTATGGATATTTTCTGAAATTGTTTGACATTCAAAACGGACATTTTGTTGAATTGATTTTGCATGTTCATATCTGATAAAAACTGTTTGAAACTCATTAAAGTTGCGTTTTGAACAATTCAACGTCACAACTAACGCCTTCTCTTCATTATTTAGTGCTTGAATTGGCTGATACATGGCCTTGAATGCCCTGCAAAAGTCCTTGAATTTGACTCTCTCTGACATGAGCTCCACCTTTAACGTTTTTTCATACATACTCAACTGCACGACTTCCCATTTTCAGTAGGATAACATTAAGTGTATTCTACAGTGAAACCCCGCATATAAGAACCTAGATTTTTCCAAGTTAGCCTAAACAGGTTCTTATGTACATGGTGCTTACCAGGATATTGGGCCAAACATGTTCTTGAATAGGTTCTTATTTTTTTAATTCTTAAGAAAAAAGCGATTCATTTTCGGTAGGTGTGGTGTATATAGTTATATAAATTATGCACAAATTATCTAACAGTCCATGATGCTGTAAAACATTGCCTACAGTCACTAGTAGTTGCATGAGATTGTCATGTAGTATTTTCACTGAAGAAATACAATTATTTGTTGTTGTGTTCATAACTTCATATAAACATGTTATTTATCTGAATGATATTTCCATGGGTCATTTTCATTTCTTTGTGAAGAGCTTATTTTCTTTGATTTATAAAATATTTAGTTTTGACTCTTTTTGATAAAATATGAACCTGCTTTGAAATTCTAGCCTAAACAGGTTCTTATTTAAAGGGGTCGAAATAAACAAAATTAGCCTAACAGGTTTAGGATTACAGGTTTAACTATATTTGTTGAGAAAATAGCCACATATGCTGGGCTTAGACTAGTCGCCAAAGACGAGAGCATTTCTTACAAGGGCTTTGCAAACGCTGACAGGGTTAGTGTTGTGTGGGATGGTTAATTTAAAGCCGTATTGATGTAGATCTACCTTGTTTCAGATATAAACGAATGTCAAATCACTCCTGGTCTCTGTGGAAACGGAACGTGTATCAACATTGGCGGAGGATTTCGTTGTAATTGTCGAGAAGGATTCAAGAATGCTCCGATGATGATGGAAATCTGTATTGGTGAGATTAAGTTATGATTTGTGAATCGAATTTAAAGAAAAGTTTACTTTTGTTATGTGTAATATTTGGGTCATTTTAAGAAGAAATGTAATAAATCTTTATAGTAAAAACCTCATCTTGATCAACTTTTCCAGATGTTGATTTGTTGCAAAAATTCACGTAATGACATCATATCTTGAAACTTTGACAGTGAAATAGATGATCAAGATAAAATATTTACTATAAAAATATCATACATTTCTTCTCAGAATGACCCACACATTACACATATACCAAAATTCATATTTCGGGTTAGTCGACTTTAATATTCGATAGACAAGATAAACAACTTTATCCATCCATTGAAAGGGGTATAGTTGTTCTGATTAATTTGTTTAAAAAGTTAATTAGTAAAAGTATTCCTCCAAACACAACATCAACAGCTACTACATTGTATTTACTATTTATATGAAAAAAATCTTAAAGGATTAGTGTCACACCAGGAATTCGCGGGCTCAAACTCCTGTTGGCGGCCATTTTTCGGGACGAATAGACTAGATGATCTGGAAAGTGTTTACAATCCGTCATATATTTAAACCATCCTTTTATAATCCTTGCTCTTTTTGTCTGATTCTTATCAGAAATGTACCAAACAAGGTATTTTTATCGCTATTTGTTGTATTTGAGTAAGATGTAAACAATAACAAAAGCCCGCAATGCATGACCCTGACACTAATCCTTTAAGAAGAAAAATTTAATATTTTTTAAACCCTCTTCTTACTCACAGATGTGGATGAGTGCGATGATTTATCTAATCCTTGCCAAGGGGGTACCTGTGTCAACACTATCGGTAGCTTCAAGTGCCAGTGTCCGCCAGGGAAACGTATGGATCCTAGTGGACTCATGTGTCAAGGTAATGATGGATAGTAAGGGATAATTGACAAAAATTTACTCTTGTTCCCCGATAAACGCGAGCCCTTCGATGAGCGTGCACTTTCTTGTGTGTTTAAGAGGAGAATCTTATGGATATACTTTTGCACTTGGTTTTGACTATATTCAATTTTTCTAATTTTTAATACGTTTCTCAAGCGGCAAACAAACTTAAAAAGTATGTTTAGTATACTTTATCTGTAAAATTATGCTAAAATGAAGAGATTTTAGATGGTACGCCAAAGAGAAAATGATGTCGGAAGTTCAGCAAATTTTGCTTATATTCCTGTATAAATGTGGCGTCAATTTTACAGCATCAATGATAATTGTATTTTAATTGACAATATTTAACTATTATTTTGTGTTTCTCAACCGCCAGATACATTTAAAAAGGTTGCTAACTGTGTAAACTACAAAATAAAGCTAAAACAAAGTAATTTTGAGAGGAGCGCCTAAAAGATCTTAGGTTTTGAACACTTAACAAACAGTTTGTTCAACTAAAATAGATAGAAAACTTTAATTAAACACACACTGACCCCGGGGCTTGTACAAAATAGGTGTATAATAGTCCCTATTTCATTGTCATGTTTAATCTATCAACTTGAATTTATTCACGAATTGTTTCAACATTTGAGCCATTTAATAACATCGCTTACAAGGCGATTGAGCCTTTTAGCTGGCACAGTGCCACCCATAGATATCTTATATAAACTAGATAGCGCATCTCTTTTTGTAAAATTGAAGCCAAGAATATTCCAGCGGTTACCCCCATTTGAATAGATGGCGGCCATGTTGGAATTTCCCACTCGCTAAGGCCTAATAAACGCTTTAAAACAACAATAACTTTCATCATTTGAATAGTTTAAATATGTATATTTGGAATAGGTTTAACTTAATGTTTAAGTTCCCGGTTTAAGAAATAGAAAACATACGAGTCTTACCATTTTATGGGAATATCCTGAGTCTGCAATAACGGCTTCAATTTTTGAATTGTAGAATAATTAGATGCACTATCTAGTGTATATAAGATATCTATGGTGCCACCATGTATGAACTTTGCCTAACAGTCTTTTGATTTTCCATTATAACACATGTCCCTAAACATTTTCCCAATATTTTATATCCTAGATATCAACGAATGTGTAGAGAATTCATTCACTTGTCCAAATGGTATTTGTCAGAACTTCATGGGTGGATACCAGTGTGCGTGTTATACTGGCTTCGAATCTAGTGATGATATGAAGAGCTGCATCGGTAAGCGAAAGACCAGGAGAGGAGAATGTTGTAAAAAGCAGGGCTCGAAATAGAGGGTTGCCAATGGTCAAAAGCAGGCCATATTTTAGAATTGGCAGGCAAAAACAAATTTGAACTGTCAAGTTAAAAAAAAAGTGGCAGGTGAAATTCTATAGATATATTTCATTTCATTTGGTTACCACAACTCATATATACTAGATCATTTAGTTGACTAAATACGTTTATATTTGAAATGTAAATCCAAGTTTACTGTAGTAAATTAGACAAGTTTAAAAATAATAAAAATGCATGTCATGAAAATATTGACTCTTACAATATGACTCATATGAGACATCGCCCTTTTGGCAGTTCAATGAATAAAAATGGCAGGCTGAAATTTATTTCATCTGCCAAAAATTTTTAAACTGGCAGGCCATATTTTTTCTCTACTTCGAGCCCTGATACAAAGACATTTTCAAAGTGAAAAAAAGGACCCTCAAAGGCGTCAAAGCCAAGGACTTTCCCAAATCCCAAATATATACCGACCTTTCAGCCAGGATTAGCAGTCCCACAGTAATTGGCATATGCCCTAGTTGGCAAAGCTAGCAAAATAAAAAGCAATCTACCCGTCAAAAACACCCCCAAAAACAAAATAAAAACACGTTTCCCTTGGAATAAATTTGAAATCAGATCTTTATCTTCTAAAGTAGCAATTCAAAAGAACGCCTGGTTTTGTGTGAAGTCTCACAAAATGCTGTCAATGGACCATTTGCATTATAGACTAAATTTTGATCTAGACAAAAATTTCATCACAGCTTGAAAGAGCATCACAAAATTAATAATATTCCAAAGTTTCGTGGTGAAATGTTGTAAAATGCGGATAATATAGCCATGCGAAGTTTGCCGTTTTTCAGTCATTTTGTATTACGCATGGGAAATTGACAGCCCAATCGGGTGTTGGGGCATCAATTTCCCGTTTGTAATACAAAATGACTGAAAATTGCAAATTTCGCAAGGCTATATTATCCGCATTTTACAACATTTCGCAACGAAACTTTGGAATATTACTAATTTTGTGACGCTCTTTCAAGCTGTGATGAAATTTTTTTCTAGATCAAAATTTAGTCTATAATGCAAATGGTCCATTGTGGTTGTTAATGAAAATGAACTCTGCTTTTCTTCATTCTTACCAGACGTGAATGAATGTGAAACAGAGAATGGCCGATGTGAAGCATCTTGTCAAAATACGATTGGAACTTATCGCTGCGAGTGTCCGCCTGGGCTGAGATTGCAGGTCAATGGAAGGACATGCGCAGGCAAGTTATTGATGATTTCTTATTAATTAATTATGCAGGCCGCATCCGCGGAGGGGAGTCCGTGACGTCATATCGATCAAAGGGGGTTGTTTCGCGCCTTGTGATCAGTGCGTCGGTCTGGGTATACATTCTGCCATTGTATGCTTTGCTATTGCTTGAATGTAAAGTAAAGCGAAATATTGTCCATGGTGTCTTTTATCTCTGTGACTCGGGTTCATTTCTTTAAATATGCATTTCTTGGATTTATAATTTCGCCTCAGACATGCGATAAAAGTGCTTCCAGTTTGATTCTAACAACAGGGTTCGTACGGGTCCTGGAAAACCTGGAAAGTCATGGAATTTCAATATTCCAAAATCCAGGCCTGGAAATCCTGGAAAATCAATTTTAGTCATGGAAAGTCATGGAAAATTGAAATTTTACATAACATTAACGAAGTATTTTACTTATCTCAATTTACCAGTCATTACAATAATATGAATTGTTGTTATATAAACAGATTTTTACAAGAGCGAAGTGAATTTTGTTCTTTTATTATATCTGTTATCGTTAAAATATTAACGAATTTCAGAAATTCCAGACTTCCAGGTCATGGATTTTGAAAAAAATGGTCATGGGAAGTCATGGAAAAGTCATGTATACATTCCTCGTATACATCTTTCATTAATGATCGCCATGGAACAATAGTTTTCTTTTATTTTACAGATATCGACGAGTGCGTGGAAACACCAGAGATTTGTGGTGTTGGTAATAAATGTCAGAATGTCTATGCTGGGCACGAATGCATATGTTCGGATGCATATGCTTTATCTGACGACCGCAAATCCTGTATAGGTAAGCTATGACTTCTTCAATGGGGCGGGGGGGGGGTGAGATATAGTTCAAAGGTGAGTCACTAGCTTGGTCTGTATGCCACCTATGTACACGCGTACATATAAATTTGTTTAACATTGCGTATAGGCTGGTTACGCAAAAGCCTTCACTTTCGCAAATAAAAACTGTCGACTATACTTGGCTGTTTTAAACTACACAGTGTTCTAAGGGATTACGGGAGTATGCTCCCCCTGAAAAATTTTGAAATCTGGAGTCTCTGAAATGGAATTTCTTCCGTTCTGGGGATCAGATTTCAAATGACTACCTCAGCGATTGAACTGATCCTAAAGGCCCTGTCACACTATTGCGTATGAGAGAAACGTACGAGAAGCGTATGAAAATTAATGAAATAATTTTCATACGCACAAAAATCCTTTGAAATGCCAGCGTATGAGTACCCATGAGTACATCTGGCGTACCTCTGGCGTATTCAGCGTGTGCCTAGAGTATGCTTATCGTATAAAGCATACGTCCGATACGCACAAAATTTTTGAACATGCTTAAAAAATATTTTCTGCGTCGCCGTATGCCAGCGTATGCCACCGTATGCGACCGTGCTTGAAACGTATACAACCTATGCATAACGTACCCCTAGCGTATGTCAGCGTATACCGGCGTATGAGTGATATTTTTCATACGCTGGCATACGCTAGTACGATACGCAATAGTGTGACAGGGCCTTAACCACTGCTGTCAACACGCCAGGATACGAATCGTATATGCTTGTCGTATATTATTCGTGTGCTAGATGGCGTGTATAGAAATGTCGAATTTCAAACTTTGCCATCAGTTAACGGGTTGCTATTCAGTGGTTACCCTCCTCGCCCTTTGAACCTAGAGTTTTTGTACACGAAACATTGCTTTCGTTTTTAGATATCGACGAGTGTGTGTCGAATCCGGCTTTATGTCTGAATGGAGAATGCCAAAACTTGTTGGGATCTTTCAGGTGTATCTGTCCTGAGGGTTTTGACTTGGATCAACGTTCTTCAGTTGTTATTTGCAGCGGTAAGTACAGATGCGAGGAAACCACAGATGGTAGATACCGTTAGCACGTTAGGCCTGTTACTAGAGACCTCACGATTTTAGGACGACAACGGCTACCAATACAATAAGATCATTGAAAAGAATTTAGTAATTACAAGATATGAATAATTTAGACATTGTCCTGCTCGCTCTGTTTACAACGCCAAATCACAGATTTTCACATCTTGATACAACGGACTTTGCTCCTTCGTCGTTTGGTCCATACTAAAAAACCTCGGTCTAATATTTCACAGTACAGACCTCACTCTCGGTCAATAAGCCGTTATTACAATCAATACAGTTTTGTGATCTCAACTTTTTGACAACAAAATAATTTAAAATATATACAGCGTGTCATTCGCAGTGTTTCATAGGAAAAGGGCAAACTTCAGGAGATTTTAAATTGTGCTTTCAGGATTTTTAAAATTTTACTCTACTTAACGACTCTCAGGTGCATGGGAAGATGATTAACACTGTCCTTCCCCTTTCCCATAACGTATAAAGATCGTGGTCGAATAAATGTACCACTGTTCTGGTTCAACGGCGGACACGAGGTACCCTCCCCCAATAATTTCTGGACGTCTCGGCATAAGGGAAAAAAAAATATGTCGGTTTCCGGTTTCCCGACCCTACCTAGCTTTTGGACGCCGAAATCCCGACCCTAAACTTTTTTTGCATCATGCTTATCAGTGTTTCCACTTAAAGGAAAACGTTTGTGGAAAATGGAAATTTGAGGCAATATTAGGGAAATTTACCTTTGAATGTGGAAGCACTGACTAAACAAAATGGCGTCCGGTTGTTAGGAAAATTAAAAAAAAGTTTAAAAAATTTTTAAAACCGACCTACCCTACCTAAGTTTTTACAAGAAGAAATAGGAAACCCACATTTTTTTGGCCTAACTGTGTAACAGAGTCGTAACAATAATTTATCAACCGTCAATGCATTTGTAGGCAAAAAAATTTAGCTATATTACATGAAATTTAAGACAAAAAAAGTTTCAAGATCTAAGATTTCCAACTACAAAAGGTGAGCATATGTTAGTAACCTAACACGGCTCCCCCCTCCCCCTCGCCCCAATATTTCGCGATATTAGCATTCAAGGACTAAATATACGATCTTGTTGTTCGTATTTAGATGTCAACGAATGTGCGAGTAGTCAAACAAATATTTGTGACAGGAACGCAATTTGCATGAACACCATAGGATCTTATACTTGTTCCTGTAATGCAGGCTATGAGAAATCTGTCGATGGCTGCCAAGGCAAGTAATAATCGTTGTGATAGAATTATTTAGTGGAAATAAAGCAAGCCCAGTTTAGGTTTCCTCCTTAAATAACACCATCTTGTTCGATAGAACTACCAGTTGAATGGTTTTTGTATATGCAAATTTCGACCAGGAATTGTTGTTAACTGAACTCTGTCGCTCAGAGTTCGCAACCACTCCTGGTTAAGTCATTTCATCCCTAGCAATCAGCAAGATGGTTTATTGTTCTTCGATGTGGTCGAATACTTCTGTTTCCAACGTAAAGAAAGTTCAGTCGATCCAGAAGTTTGCATGCAGGATTATCACGAAATCCAGAAAGTATGACCACGTAACTCCTCTTCTACGTCAACTAATTTTGGCTACCAGTGGACAAACTACAAATTGTTAAATTGACTACCAGTGGAGAAACTACTATACTTTAGAGACGCGGTTCTGACATACAAATGTGTAAATAACTTTGCATCCGATTACATGTGCAATAAGTTTAGAAAAAAGGTCATCAATCCATAAACGTCAGACTAGCATACAGGACTCTCTGCAAATACCACTCTTCAAAACTGCAGCTGGTCAACGGTCGTTTGCCTACAGGGCTGTCTACATTTGGAACAATTTGGACAAAAACCTGAAAGAATTCCCTTAAAGCACTTAAAAAACATTTGCTTGCTAAGGAGAACGTTTAATAATTTACTAGACTTTGTGCATGGTCATAAATAATTGTAAATAATTTCTGAAAAACCCTTTCAGGGAGAAATTTTATTAAATATCTAATCTATCAAATTTAGGTCTGAAAATAGACAACTTGCATGGTAGACTAATTTTTGATCTAGGCAAAAAAAATATCCCGTAAAGAACTTATTAAAATTAGTAAAATTGCAAAATTTGGTTACGAAATGTTGTAAAATGCAGAAAATATAGCCTCGCGAAGTTTGCATATTTTCAGTATGTTTGTATTATACGTGCGGAAATTGTTACCATTTTTGAGCCGAAAATAGTAACAATTTCCGCACGTATACGTAATACAAATATACTGAAAATATGCAAACTTCTCAAGGCTATATTTTCAGTATTTTACAACATTTCGCAACCAAATTTTGCAATTTTACTAATTTCATTATGTTCTTTTTAACTGTTGTGTTTGATTCCCTTCTCTTTACTTAGATTAACATTTAGTCTAACATGCAAGTTGTCCATTGTGTATAAACTTTCACTGGAAATTTCCATTAACCAAAGCCATTCCTCCTTGAATAACACTACACCAATATAACCTTTACCAAACCACCAAGAAGAACAGCTTAGACCTATTAAGAACTATTAGATAACCGATAGAACTATTCAGTGTATATAAAGTTTAATTTAAGGAATAATGTATTTTTCTTTATATAGACGTCAACGAGTGTGACGCTGATGAAGGCTCTGCTGAAAGGTGTACTCAAAATGCTGTATGTATAAACACTGACGGCAGTTACAACTGTGAATGCAGGCAAGGCTACTTTCCGTCCGGAGACAATGCCACGTGTCGTGACGTCGATGAATGTACTAGTATTTCAGGTGTTTGCGGAAATGGGAAATGTTTGAACGTGCCCGGAACTTACGAGTGTGAATGTGAATTTGGATATCTGCTTACAACCGATCGTAAAGGATGTGAAGGCGAGTATTGAATGTTATTCAGTAATGGATAGTTAAGCCATGAGGATGAGAGCTGAGAAGCGAGAGATTGCATGAGAATTTTCTTAACTCTCATGAATTACCCATGCATGGTCAAACGAGAACAAGAGTTGCATGGGAGTTGATGAGAGTTGACTGGATATCACTGATCAAATTAGCAAAAACTCTCGTCATCTCATTAAAATTTCATCTCGTTAATGGGTGATTCTAGCTATAGATTAAATTTTGATCAAGGCAAGAAGAACGAAATCCAACACCACAGCTAGAAAGATCGTCTTAGAATGAGTAAAACTGCAAAGATTGGTTGCTAAATGTTATAAAATGAAGAAAATATAGCCCTGTGAAGTTTGCAAATTTTGTATATATTTGTATTACGCGCGGTAAAAATAACCACTTTCGGCTCAAAAAAATGGTTATTTTTTACGCGCGTAATACAAATATATACAAAATTTGCGAACTTCACAGGGCTATATTTTCCACATTTTACAACATTTCGCAACCGAACTTTGCAATTTTACTCATTTTAAGATGCTCTTTCCAGCTATGGTAATGGTTTCGTTCTTCTTGCCTTGATCAAAATTTTGTCTTTTGCTGCAATCATCCATTATATTACGTTTTCTAGTTCAATAATGGACCATTTGCATTATAGACTAAATTTTGATCTAGACAAAAATTTCATCACAGCTTGAAAGAGCATCACAAAATTAGTAATATTCCGAAGTTTCGTTGCGAAATGTTGCAAAATGCGGATAATATAGCCATGCGAAGTTTGCCGTTTTTCAGTTATTTTGTATTACGCACGGGAAATCGACAGCCCAATCGGGTGTTGGGGCATCAATTTCCCGTTTGTAATACAAAATGACTGAAAATTGCAAATTTCGCAAGGCTATATTATCCACATTTTACAACATTTCGCAACGAAACTTTGGAATATTACTAATTTTGTGATGCTCTTTCAAGCTGTGATGAAATTTTTGTCTAGATCAAAATTTAGTCTATAATGCAAATGGTCCATTGATTCTCGTCCTAATTTCAATATCCCTAGACCTGAACGAATGTGAAGCTATGAAAGAGTTCTGTCATCATGGACGATGTGTAAATATTCCTGGATCATTTCGATGTATTTGTAACAAAGGATTTCAACTCAATCGTTACAACAACAACTGCACAGGTAGACACAAACTACGCCGAGTAACAAGCAGAATAATTTCTTGCAAATGATGTTTGTGATGTTAGACATCAGATGGATTTGGTCAAAACAAAGTTTAAAACAAAGTTTAAACAAAACATGTAAATCACATTACAGAATATATTAAATACAGATCTACAGAAAACTGTAGCAAATACAACAAAATATATGCAACAATTATGGAATAAGATAAGAATTAAAAGTACTGTCAATGTCTTCTTTAGACAGGCAAAGACAGATAGAGTTAAACATAGGAAAAAGTTCATTAGGTACGATTCCCAGCGCAGTGAAGCAATTTTTCAGCTTGCAATATGTACAGTAACTTGGAATAACATTATCTGAACTTAGGACTTAGGTAGTTTGATGTCATATATTGCAGATACAAATGAGTGCGCCGAATCAGGGATGTGCTTGAACGGACGATGTGTGAATGAAATGGGGAAATATCGCTGCGAATGTGACCAGGACTTTGAACCAAATCCAACCAACACCGCATGTATAGGTGAGTTTGTATCGGTTTTGTATCGGATTCTGCAGATGCCTTGTATATGTTCATGCTTACGCGATTTTTGAAAAGCAATATCGTTAATTAGCGATGTCAATGTTGCGCAGGGAACAAAAAATTCGAAAAGAGTAAGCGCGTGGTCCCCCAAAGCGCGGTGCCCTTGGCATATGCCGCTTCTGCCATATGGTTAATTATTATTATTATTATTATCATTATCGTTCTGCTTGTCCCCAATAGGGCTTTTGAGAATACATTTACAGATCACAAATAATGTTTATCTTAAAAACTGTTTTTATTTACAATTGTGTTAACTATTTTATAAAAATTGGATAAAATCACCTATAACATCTACTTCTTAGTTGGTAAGGATATATTTCTTAAGTTCTGTAGTGATTGACAGTTAAACATAGTTGATAGAATAAATTACAATAGGCGGGAAAATATAAGGACACATGTATTAGGGCGCCAGGAAGAAACATTGAGTGTATTTAGTAAGGAACTGGAAAGATAATAATAAGATTGTTTGATTACTACATTGGCGACGAGGATAAATTATGGCGATGAATGGCTTACAGCCAATGCCTTTGTTCGAACCGAAAGCTGATCCAACGAATACAAGCGCTCGATGGACACAGTGGATTCAACGTTTTAACACATATTTAGTCGCTTCAAATGTGAAGGACACTGCACGTAAAAGAGCACTATTATTGTATCAAGCTGGACCTGAAGTTCACGAGATATTCAAAACATTGCCTGACACAGGAGATGAAAAAAATTACGAAGCTGCTGTCAATGCCCTCACTGCATATTTTGAACCAGAAAAAAATCGAATCTATCAAACATATATGTTTAGACAAGCATCTCAACAAGATAATGAAACCATCGACGAATTTCACACACGCTTGAGACGATTAGCAAAACATTGTGAGTTCGTGGATGTTGAATTCGAAATCAAAATGCAAATTGTGTGCAACGGTACATCCTCGAGACTTCGTAAGAAAGCGTTAAAAGAAAGCAATTATTCACTCAAAGATATGTTGATTGATGGTCGAAAATCAGAAACCTGCAGTGCACAAGCCAGTGGCATGGAAGAGAAATTTAAGGGTGTACAACTTAATCAAGTTGAGAAAAAACCTGCTCAATCTAAGTGCTATAACTGTGGATTTGCTTACCCTCATTTGGATCGTCCTTGTCCGGCCGCAAATTCAACTTGTAACTCGTGTGGCATACTTGGTCATTTCTCTAGAGTGTGTCGAAAGAAAGAATCGCGTCGTTTTTCCAAGCCACAAATAGCACAAGAATCGCCTCGACAACGAGAACAACCAAAAGAGCCGTTTAAATTTGAAACCATGAGAAACAAGCGAAGAAATCGTGTACGGGCTGTCAACAAACATCTCGATTCATCGACGGAGACCAGTTCTGAGGAAGATTATGTTTATAATGTGGAAAACAAAACCGACCCAAAGACGAGAGCAAAAATACGAGTTAATTCTGTTGAAATCAATTTCATTGTTGACACGGGAGCGACAGTTGACGTTATCGACTCCAAAACTTATGATCGCCTCAAATCCAGCGTCAAATTATGCAAAAGTACGACCAAGATATTCGCTTATGGTTCAAACAAACCACTACCTCTTAAAGGTGAATTTCAGGCAACGGTAGAATCGAACAAACGTTATACTGTTTCCGTTATTCATGTTGTCGAAGGCGGCTCTGGAAATCTACTTAGTGCGAAAACCGCTCAAGATTTGGCATTAATTCAATTAGTAAACAAGGTCACGGAACTTGAAACGCCGCCGAAACCGGAAGTCTCTAAACCGGAAGTTTCTAAACCGGAAACTCAGCCCATACTGCCCGGAAACACGGATAAACAGCAGCCAATGTCTCGTGCATCGACGCCAAAATGCAAAGACCATGAGATCCAGAAGATTATTGATAAATACGCAACTGTTTTCGCTGGTGAAGGGAAATTGAACACTCAACAAGTCGGGCTACATATTAATGAGGATATTAAACCAGTAGTTCAACCGCAGCGTCGTATACCATACCATATACGCAATGACGTATCAAAGGCGTTGCAGAAATTGGTTGCGGAAGATATGATCGAAAAAGTATGTGACCAACCTACCCCGTGGATTTCGCCAATTGTGTGTACCCCAAAGAAGGACGGTGGAACACGAATCTGTGTTGACATGCGAGCAGCCAACCAAGCGATTAAACGAGAAAGACACATTATGCCAACGCTTTCTGATTTCCGTGCGGAAATGAATGGATCAAAATATTTTTCAAAAATTGATCTCAAACAGGCGTACCATCAACTGGAATTGAAAGAAGAAAGTCGGTACATAACTACATTCTCGACGCACGAAGGCCTATTTCGCTACAAACGACTGAACTACGGAACGAACAGTGCGCCAGAACTTTTTCAGAACATTTTGCAACAAAATCTTAGTGACATTCGTGGAGTAAAGAATATTGCAGATGACATCATTGTTCACGGGAAAACGCGAAAGCAACATGACGAATCATTAGAGAACTGTTTGAAACGACTGGCTCAACTCAACTTAAAAGCGAAACCTGAGAAGTGTAGTTTCCTGCGCGACGAAATTAATTTCTACGGTTTAATTTTTACGGCAAATGGAACAAGACCAGATCCAGCAAGAATTGACAACTTAGTCAGAGTCAGTGCTCCGAAGAATGCCAGCGAAGTACGTAGTTTCTTGGGTTTGGCGAACACGTGTCGTGAGTATGTGCCAGAGTACGCCGTAATTACTACACCATTGCGGGATCTAACAAAGAAAAGTGTTGTTTTTACTTGGAACCACACCCACCAAAGAGCCTTTGAGCAGATTAAAAAGAAACTGACACATGCCCCTACCATGGCATACTTTGATACAGAGAAGAGAAGCTTGCTTATTGTTGATGGATCCCCGCTCGGAATTTGTGCTATTTTAGCACAACGTGAGAAGTCAGGAGAGTTGTATCGCATTATCTCCTACGCAAGCAGAGCCCTGTCTCCAGTCGAAAGTCGATATTCACAGACTGACATCGAAGGGTTGAGCCTAGTGTGGGGGATAGAACATTTCCGATTGTTTCTTCTGGGTACTGAATTCGATGTTTATACTGACCACAAAGCTCTAGAAGCAATCTTCAATAATCCAAGATCAAAACCCCCAGCTCGTATTGAACGCTGGATGCTACGACTGCAACCGTATAACTTCCGTGTGATTTACAAGAAAGGAACAATTAATGAAGCCGATTACCTGAGCCGTCATCCTACCACCATTCAACGAAAAACTACAATCGAAGAAAAGATTGCAGATAATTATGTGAACTACATCATTAACAATGCTGTACCAAAGTCAATGACACTTCAAGAAATCAAGGAAGCCACCTTGTCGGACACCATTCTAAAGAAAGTTTTAGAATGCTTGAAATCGGGGAAATGGGAGGAGGATGTGGAACTGAAAGCTTACCAAATGTGCGCGGAAGAACTAACAGCAACGAAAACAGGAGACCTTCTTCTCAAGGGCAGCAGAATTGTTATACCAAAAGCGCTACAAGACCGTGCGACGCAACTCGGACATGTCGGACACCAAGGAATAGAAAAGACTAAGGCGTTATTGAGAGAAAAAATATGGTATCCTGGGATGGATGGTAAAGTAAAGATCCTCGTTGAAAACTGTGTTGCCTGCCAAGCTGTTGGTCCAAGTAATCCTCCTGAACCTATGAGAATCACTCCTACAGCGACGGAGCCATGGCAAAGCTTAGCAATCGATTTTTATGGCCCTATACCACACAGTGGACAATACTTACTTGTCGTGACTGACACATACTCTAAGTTTCCAGAAGTA
>CACRXK020004660.1:0-30783 GCA_902702795.2 Paramuricea clavata | reverse complement strand
AGCAGTTGATAGCGAAATTTTAGGCGATTATGATGCATGCCTTTATGCCGATGAACCGCTAGCAGGCGAAGAATGGTACGCACGATATCTAAAAAAATCAGCAGAACACAAGCAACAAAACTAGATGCTACAGCGAAGATTAGATGGCCTTGAAGATATTAAATTATGAGGAGTGTAAAGAAAGATTTATTTTAACATTTTATCGTAAAATAAGTATCTCTGACTAATATATTTTACGGGATACGGGCTCATACGGCATCAGTCACATCAAAGAGTTTAAACCATGTACACTTCCCTCACCTTCGCAAGAAAATACAAGACACGAGATCAAAGAAAATATAAACCGACTGGTTCAGAGCAAATTACGTATATATTCTTGTTTGAGGCTACAGTGTTTATCTGTGATCACGTTTATTTAATACGAACGATTAAACGATTGTATTTTCTCGCAAGTTTTCTTAGAGCCCATTTTTCCAAGCAAATAGGTCTGAATCCCGAGTGTAGAATGATACAGCAGTAACAGCACGGTGGCTGTGGTACATCTTCTTAAACCAAGTTATCCTTCAGAACTTCCCCACATTTACAAGATTCCATCTCCTGACAGCACCAAGCTTCGTGTGTATATGTATTATCACACAATTGCCGCATTTACACTTGCGAAATATGATACAGGTGAGGAAAGTGATATGACTGATGCCGTATAAAAAATATATCAGCCAGAGATACTTATTTTACGTTAAAATGTTAAATAAATCTATGTTTACGCTCACCATGATTTAATATCTTTAAGGCCGTCTAATCTTCGTTCTAGCATCTCGTTTTGTTCCTTGTGTTGCGCATGGTTTTAGATGTTGCGCGTAGCATTCTTGGCTTGTTGGCGGCTCCACCGGCATAAAGGCAATATGCTATTATATGCATCATTATCGCCTAAAATTTCGCTATCAACTGCTTCTAGAGTTCCAATTTCGTGACTGGTATCATTTGATTCATCCTGTATATATACCCAGGAATATAATTGTATTCTGAGTCACATTGAGAACCATGAATGCTGGAAAATATATGTTTTCCCAATAGCTTTTTAGTACTCCTTCACATGTGAATTCGAACTTCCGTCCCTTAAGCTACGTCACACGGCTCTCGCCCCAGACCCTTTTCCGGGCGCGACAATTTTTCGCTAAAAGCCAATTTTTCAAGGTTTAGAACCTCATATCTCGCGAATGAAAAGAGAAAACCGAAAAATGTTAAAGAACCTATTAACTAACTTTTTGTCCTCTACCAAATATCAAAAAAAAGTTTTTGTGACATAAGCACTTTAAGCCGTTTACAGCGAAGTATAAGTTAATTAAGTTAATTTAACATTTTCTGGTTTGTTTTGAAAACATGTTACTGTATTATGGATAGTTTACGGTCTTTGGCTCAATACAACAAATTAAGAATGAAGAATATGAATTTTATAGTTGCCACGTGTATTTTGAAAATCAACCAATAGCCAGTCGATTGCAAACGAGCAGTAATCACATATTGAAACGTCATTGTTGCCATAGCAACGGCAGTTGCGTAACTTTTTGACAATTTATGGGTCATGTTTGTCTTCAGGTCAAGTGAACATGCTATTTGTTAATGAACACGTTTTCATTGAGGTTGCCGTTGTATTCCCCAAGATCTGACTTGCCACTACCGCTACCTTCCGTGCACTGACTAAGTACGCATGTGATTGGTTAATCGGGTTGATTAAACGCATCTGATTGGTTAATGGTCCCTTAATGGTAGCGGTATGGTGATACTGTGATAGTGAAAATCAAATGTAAACCTCACTATTAATGAATATACAGGACGGGTGTGTCACGGACTTGAAACGAGAAAGGTCAGGGTCAAGTGTTAACTAGTCGGTATACATGAGAGACATAAACACGATGGCTGATTCGAAAAGCACGACAGTTTTGAGGCGAAACGCCGAAATCGTTTATTCTTACTCTCTGAGCAAGAAAGAAATATCTATAGCCAAATAGCTGGAATGAATGAAAATGTAGTAAGACGTGTTTTTCTCAACGTATATACGCTCAGGGCAATATAGCATGCAGACATTAGTCTGCAACGACGCGATATGCATATCAGTTTAAGTAGTTTAAGTGATACTTGACCTACTCCAAGCACATATTTCCAGATCACATATACAAACTATGCTGTTGTAAGCTACATTGCTACACACCAGTATTGTCTCAACAGCTTAATGCATGTCAATTTAAAGCAAACTATATCATTATATATTAATTTGTTTTAATATAATGTAAATGAAAAATTACACAATTTTGATTGGCTAAGAACGGTGCAATAACAGGAAATTCAATGCCAAAAAATATACGTGGCAAGCGCCTAAACAAAATACTTTTTTATAATAAAAGTTTCACTTTTGACAGTTGAAAACTTGTATATCTTGTATGATGTCAAATATTTTTCGCATGTGTTTCATTCACGTGACCATAAATTTACTTCTGTATAGTATATAGTTTCTCGTAAAATTTGGAAACTATACACGCGAACTTTTGAAAGACTTCAAATTGAATTCTGAAAGAAATTCGGCTTGTCTTTTCCTTATGTTTAATACAAAGTCTATGCATGCATGGGTTTGATGTATATTTAATTAGTATTTAATATAGCTCAGAAATATTCAAGAAATAACTACAATTCAAAGAAATTTAATCATTCGGAAAAAAAACATGTATAAAAACATATGAAATTATATATATATATATAGTATTGATCAAGAAAGAAACTTAATGATAACTTCCCAAACGTTAACAGGATAGCATGGCCTTCAGATTAACACCTGGTTTCCCCATTGGTCGTAGCAGTGGCGACGCAGTATGTCAAGGTGAATTCAGCCAAAACACCTCACCCTGAATAGCCAAGTACCTGTGGAATAAAGACTTATTAAAGTTCTTTGTAGTTATCATGTGTTTATTTGAATACAGACTTAAGAGGTGCTCCAAATTAAATCTTTTGTTTAGTGTAAATAAAATCTGATGCCTCGGTAGGCAATTCTCCCTTCACCTGATTTAACTAGGATAAAGCATCTCAGTAGTTTGGAAAGGATTTAGGCGACAATCTTTTTCGAATCATCCCTTTTTATCAGCTAAACTAGATATTTGCAAAAGGTATTACTTGGAGTATAGAAGAGGCAAGAGGAAGTGAATCAATATTGTAAATTATTGTGTAGCTGTAGGAGAAGCCAGATTAATCAGCTAGTTAACGTTAATCTATCTGTCAATGTATCCATGAGGGTCTCCCAGGAGTCACTTCCAGAGAACAAGAGAAAAAGGCATGTTTTGCATTGGCAAAAAGAGCAAAAAGACAGTAGGGAACATTTTGGGAACATGGAAGCTGGGGGAACAAAGGAACATGGTAAACTGATCTTTGTGGAGAACAAAGGATTGAACAAAAGAACTATTTCTAAGCCAAGGGCACACGGGAACACAGACCCCTCGATCTGCCCATGGGAATCCCTCATCTATGATACAGCGCGATAAATACCAACCTAAAATGAAAAACATTTTTGTTTGGCTTGCTGAAACAAAAGTGATCAGTGTTTTTGAGACTCATTTTCTAGAACGTATTTTAGTTTCATTGTCTTTCTGATTCTTACGATCAACCAATTACAAAACCGGGTCATATGCCGTAGGTTGGTGGAGACCCATAGCAATATGTTATGCCAGTGGTATGTTTAAAATCCGGTTGATCTTTTAATCCGAAATTTCCCTTTCTGTGGGCCTGCAGATTACTCTCTCAATAACCGGAAACACTACTAGATTCCAATTGTTTTATCTATGTACATATTTAAAATTTGGTAATACCTACTTAATAACGTTTTTTGATGACTTGCAGAATCTGAAGTTTCATTGTGGGACGGGTGCCAAGGACCATACTATGCCTTCCATACCGCATTATACTTCGTTACTCTTTAGCTAAATCATACTTCACTACACTTATTACACACTAGTATATCCACACACTATATACTACACTATACCACACTACGTCTACGCTATGGCTATATGCACATGCAATGAGCTTCATATATGTCTGAAGTGAGAATTCACCAGTGTCCACAGTTTGCCTGTATCTCTGAAATACGCCGATTGGACATTATGATTGAATGGTCCTTTCGATAATACTTTAACGTAAAAATACTGAGTGCCTGAATGGCACGATTTAGTGATCGGAATGTTTCGTTGTCTTTTCAAAATCCCAGTGATTGCTGAAAATCCCATACTTTTTAAATAAACATCAATCACGTTGCATGTAGAATCCTCATGCGTGATGGCTTTTTGATCTCTAGATTTAGTGTAAGTTTGTTGCTGTTTTAGCTTTTACTAGTATTTTATTTTTTAAGCAAATATTCTATAGATACATAATTTCCATTGTTTATTTTGTTCAGGATATATGTGATTAAACACCATAACACTTCCTACTTATAAACATCTGAATGTTGACATACGTGCTTCTGTTTCATTAGAAAGTTCTTCAGAATTTTTTTTCCGGAACACCGCACACTATCTTAAGACTGCATCTCGAAAGCAAATATTTATGGATGAGGTAAAATAAATGTCAAATATAAGTAACACGGATCATCATACATATAAATGAAATTCCACATGATTTTTTCATGTAGCTGTTCAGACAAATATGATATATTCACTTGTGAAGGTGTCGCTGTCGTCATACTACTGCAACATCTGGCAACCATATATAATCACTGACTGTTGTGAACGGTTAAATTGTCGCCGCTATTTTTGTCATAGCGAACAATATGTCAGACATGCGCAAACGAGACGTTTTTTTGTTGGTTTCATGAATCGAATCGAAAAACACGTTTATAACGACTTTCAACTTATATTTTATAGTTTATAGTTTAGAAATAAAGTTTATTTTACATTTAACTGCGACGTGCAGTACATGGCGCCCAACGTAAAGCATTTTAACCGAAGAAACAACGTTTAATTTATATTTTGACGACGAAATATGAGCGAGACCATTGAGCGAAAACGTGCAATTCGCTCTGCGAATCGAGGTGTCCTTACGAAGTATATGAAAGAATCGATAGAGCATATGAATGGAGACATAGATCAATCTAAACTAGATCGTTTAACAACGCTGGACAAGCTCCTCAACGAAAAATTAGCTTTAGGAGTAAAAAAGCTTGACGACGAAATTCTAGAAGAATGCGACATAAAAGACATCGAAAAAGATATCGAAGAATCTGAGGAAATAACGTCGAGAGTTTACGAAATCAAGAATAAAATCGAGAAATTATGTGCAAAAGAACACCAAGTACAATCGATACCTGTGGCACATCAAAACACGACGATTAGTGAGCCTTTGAACAGTCAGCCGTCGTTGGCGGAAAATTCGACCGAATCTGTTAGTGGACACTTAAATCAAGAATCATATCAAGTATCTATGGCCCAATTTGTACCAAAATCCCGATTGCCAAAATTATCCTTGTTGAAATTCAATGGTGAAATAACTAAGTTTCGCACTTTCTGGGATAGTTTTCAGAGTGCTGTTGATAACAATCCAAACCTGACTCCTATTGACAAATTCAATTATTTATATTCACTGTTAGAAGGTCCTGGTTTGCAAGCAATACAAGGACTGACCATCACGGAAGAAAACTACAAATCAGCTGTCGAAATACTCCACAATCGATTTGGCAAAACCCAACAAGTTATAGCAGCCCATATGGACAAGTTGTTGAAATTGCCCTCTTGCAGTGGAGGCACAGCATCAAGTCTGAGATTAATTTACGATAAGGTCAGTGTAAATGTTAGGGGGCTAGAAGCTATTGGAGTCAAGGCAGAACAGTATGGAAGTTTGCTTATCCCTGTAATAATGTCAAAGTTGCCATCTGATGTTAGAATCCAAATCGCCCGAAATACTACGAAAGATGTGTGGGATATTCGAGAGCTCCTAGATGTCATTCAGAAGGAAGTGGAAGCACGAGAAGTGTGTGAGAATATCAAAACACACTCTGACAATCAGAACAAAAAACCTAATGCCCCAGCCCCTCGAGGTCTGGGATCGGCTTCAGCTCTACTTGCCTCGGGATCTGGTGTGACAAATCAATTTTCCATTTGATGTGCATTTTGCCAAAACCCTCATTACTCAGCTTCGTGTGAAGATGTTTGTGATGTCAACAAAAGAAAAGAAATTCTTAAACGAGATGGTCGCTGTTTTGTCTGCTTGCGTAAGGGACACGTAATGAAACAATGTGACAAAAGATGTAGAAAGTGTCAAGGGCTTCACCATCAATCAATATGCAAAGGTTAAGATCATCCAAAGGAACTTTCGAAGAAACAAGAGATTCCCAAGAGCCCTGTCAAAGCAGACCCAGTCGGACCAACAGTGGCGACATCAACAGTAAACCAGCATTCAACAACTCATGGGAAGAACGTACTCCTACAGACTGCAACGACGTTCGCCTTTAGTCATGACGAAAGTGAACTTGTTCCTGTTAGAATATTACTCAATAGCGGTAGCCAGCGCTCGTATGTTACCAAACAATTAAAGGAGAAACTTGGTTTGGACAGTTTGCGAACTGAGACCCTAAACCTTAATACAATAAGTAAAGATAAAGCTTGAAGCACGACCCGAAAACTTTGAAATCTCTGCTCTTACCTTTTCAAAGATATGCTTGCCCCTCTCGATGAAGTTAGATGTGGAAGTCCATCCACATTTACATGGCTTACAGCTTGCAGATTCCAGTCTTACTAAGGATGTTCCAACAAACATTGACATTTTGATTGGGTCTGATCATTGTTTCGATGTTGTCACGGATGAAATTCGTCGAGGCCAAAGAGGTCCAGTAGCTATCAACACTATCTTTGGTTGGGTAATCTCTGGTCCAACACAGAATGCAGACAAAGATAATTCATCATCTACCAATCTCATCATTCTGCGAGAAAATTCGGATCCAATGAAGAATAGTTTTGCTTTTGAAGACAAGAATCAAGACTTAACAAACGAACTACGTAGATTTTGGGACACTGAATCTCTTGGGATCCAGGACGAGAAGATGGGGAATGATAATTTCCTCAACGAGTTAATATACCACAACGATGAGAAATGCTACGAAGTAAACCTGCCATGGAAATCCGAATCTCATCCTGCATCAAATGGATATATGTCGTGTGCGAATCGCCTGAGACAACTCCACAAGCGTCTTAAGAAAGATAAAGATCTGCTCCAAGAGTATGATAAGATTATTCAACAACAAATAACTTCTGGCATTATTGAACCAGTGCCTGAAGAGTATGATACTGAGGAAGAGGCTTACTATTTACCACATCATGGTGTCGTTCGGCAAGATAAAGAAACTACAAAGTTGCGTGTGGTATTTGATGGTTCAGCAAAACCCGATAACAGCAGTGTTTCCATCAACAACTGTCTAGAAAAAGGCCCCAACCTGGTTCCGTACCTGTTCGATGTGTTCATCAATTTCAGAGGATACCCAATCGACATGGTCGCAGACATTGAAAAGGCATTCCACCAAGTAAAGATTGCACCAGAAGACCGACGAATGGTTAGATTCCTATGGTTTGATGATCCAAGCAAAGAAAGACCCGAAATTCAAAAGTACCAATTCTGTCGATTAGTGTTTGGCCTAGTCTCAAGTCCTGCCATTCTAACGTCCGTACTGCAGCACCATCTCGCTGTGAATGAAGAAAAGGAACCCAAAATGGTGTCTTTGCTGCGGAAATCATTTTATGTAGATGACTTCACTGGTGGTGCTTTCGACGATAATGAAGCAGGTGAAGTCTACGAGAAATCCCAGACGTTAATGAGTTCGGGGGGTTTTACCTTACGAAAATGGCATACGAATTCCAAACACTTGCAAGAAAAGATAGCAACAGATAGAGCTGAAAACCAACACGAAAGCAACGATAAAGCAAATAATATCCCCGGGAGTGATCAGGAATGCAAAACAAGAAACGACCCAGTAAAGGTTCTAGGAATACCCTGGAATGTTGACGAGGACACACTTTTCCATGACTATGTTAAATGGTCGAAAGATGCCACTACCCTACCTGCTACAAAGCGATCAGTCCTTCGGCTCTCTGCCAAAATTTTCGACCCCATCGGACTGTTAACCCCATTCACAATTAAAATGAAAGTCTTCTTTCAAGAGTTATGCTTAGCAAAGGTGGATTGGGACGATGAGTTAAAGGGAGAGCTACTGGAAAAATGGAAAAGATTGATACATAACTTAAACAGCTTGAAAGATATCAAAGTTCCGAGATGTTATTTCACAAGAAAGGAAGAACCCCCTGTGAAACACGAGTTACATGGATTCTCTGATGCATCCAACAAAGCATTTGCAGCAGTTGTTTATCTTCGGACAGAACACGCAAATGGCGATATTGAAATTAATCTAGTGGCGTCCAAGACACGAGTAGCTCCAATAAAGCGTCAGTCTATACCTCGTTTAGAGTTGCTTGGAGCAACTATTTTAGTTAGACTTGTCAAATCTGTCAAAGAAGCGATGAGCTCTCTAAAAACGCCTCCTGAAGTGTTCTTGTGGAGCGATTCTTACACCGTTTTGTGTTGGATTCGTAATGACAAAACATGGAAGCCTTATGTTCAAAACAGAGTGAAGGAAATCAGGGAACTTTTCGACCGAAAGAAATGGAGATTTTGTCCGGGAGAGATCAATATTGCCGATCTACCCTCAAGAGGTTGTTCTGCAGAGGAACTAGTTAGAAACCATAGTTGGTGGAAAGGTCCCGAGTTTTTGAATCATTCACCCGAGTACTGGCCTCAAGAGCCACAACAAAGCTACATCGATAACGAGGAGAAAGCATTAGCTGAAATCAAGAAGACCTCACCAATCATCGTGTACTCAATGGCGAATCCATCAATCAACAACGATCATGAAAGTTTCGATATCGGCGATATAATAGACATAAATCGATATAGCACTAAATTGAAACTGTTACGAGTAACAGCAACGGTAATAAGATATGTGAAAAGATGGAGAAACCCTCGACACAAATTCGAAAGTGCTGAGTTGACGGCGCAAGAATTACAGGAAGCCGAAATACGATGGATCCAGACCGTTCAAGAACACGAATTTCAACACGAGTTAAATTACCTTAAAGGAGTGTCAAAAACTCCGACACCCGTGGTCTCTCAATTGGGTTTGTTCCGCGACGACGATGGTTTAATACGATGTGACGGAAGGATTGGAAATTCGTCTCAACAAAAAGAATCCAAACAGCCGATTCTCCTACCAGCAACACATTACTTCACAGAGCTACTTATCAAAGAGCAGCACGAAGTTGTACACCACAATGGCATTCGAGACACTCTCAACTCGATTCGTCAGAAATATTGGATCCAACGAGGTAGAGAAGCAGTGAAGCGAATAGTAAGAAGATGTGTCGTGTGCAGAAAGATCGAAGCGAAACCTTTCCCAACACCGAAAGCTCCGCAGCTCCCAGCGTGTCGAGTAAGCGAAGAACCACCCTTCTCTAATACCGGTATAGATTTCGCTGGTCCAGTTTACGTAAGAAAATCGTCTGGAGCAATTAATAGCAACGACCAAGACAAAGTATACATAGCGCTCTTTACCTGTGCATCTACGAGGGCTTTGCATTTAGAACTAGTGGAAAACATGTCAGCAGCTACCTTTCTTCAAGCGTTTAGACGTTTTTCAAGTCGTAGAGGACTGCCAACGAAGGTCTTGACGGATAATGCAAAAACATTTAAGTCGGCATCAAAAGAAGTGAGGATGATTGGAGAATCGAAAGAAGTAAATCGTTATTTTGTCAATAGAAGAATAACATGGGAGTTTATTACTGAGAAAGCTCCATGGCACGGTGGATTCTGGGAGAGGATGGTGCGAAGTGTTAAACGTTGTCTAAAGAAAGCTATCGGACGCGCTTCGTTATCTTTTGGAGAACTACGCACCCTACTAGTCGAGATTGAAAGCACCCTTAATAATAGACCGTTGACGTTTATGTATGATGACGAACAGGGAATATCGTACGCACTCACACCATCGCATTTGATCTACGGACGACAAATTTCAAGCGCTCCAAATGACAAGCATTACGAGATTATTAGCACAAATCAGTCTCTCACCAAGCGAGCAAAGTACCATCAACGCGTTTTAAACCAGTTTATCAAACAATGGAGAACAGAATACTTGTTGAGTTTAAGAGAATCGTTCAAATCGATTCGACCAAACAGCAATGTGCAAATAGCAGTTGGAGATATGGTAATTTTACGGAATGACAATACACGACGCACGTTTTGGAAATTGGCTAAAGTGGAAATGTTGCTTCCCAGTAGCGATGGTACAGTGCGGTCAGCTAAAGTTATGGTTAACGGGGAAAGCGGTAAACGGATCACATTACGGCGACCAATACAGCATTTGATACCCCTCGAAGTAAAGGCAAGTGCGACGGATGACAGCTGTGTCCAGAGCCGTGCGGATCAGCAGAAAACGGAAATGAAAGATAACGACCAACTACAAAGACGGACACCGAGACGTAAGGCAGCTGTAGTTGGCGAAATCGTAAGAAGACAACTTAGTTCGTGATGGACGTTGACACGTACATTGATTAACGTTAACATTAATGTAGTATTAGTTTAATTGATCAATTTTATTGATCAACCCCGGGAGTGTTGTGAACGGTTAAATTGTCGCCGCTATTTTTGTCATAGCGAACAATATGTCAGACATGCGCAAACGAGACGTTTTTTTGTTGGTTTCATGAATCGAATCGAAAAACACGTTTATAACGACTTTCAACTTATATTTTATAGTTTATAGTTTAGAAATAAAGTTTATTTTACATTTAACTGCGACGTGCAGTACACTGACTTTGTTCGGGATAATTTATCAATACCCACAAAAACTGTAATTGTATGTTGTTATTCTGGTTTTCTGGAAACTTATTCGTACTAAACATGTTCAAATAATTATCTGGCTTGAATGTACCACCCATGCAGCGAACAAAAAACAACACTATTTTAGTAAAGCCACAAGAGAACATATTTTTACTATAAAAAGGCATTGTAAAAATAATAACATATGTTGCTTATGCATGTAGCGTTAAAAGTTTTCTAAAAAGGAAATTGCCGTATAAGTTGGACAAGAATCCCTGACTTGATTTGTGTCTGAGTTCACACAAAATATACCGGCCCGAATACTACATTGTAAAATTCAAGGAAAAGCCGGCTTCAAAATTGCATCAGTATACTGAAACGAAACCGTTTCTAGGACGTATCTATTGCCTGGGCAAGGGAAGTTAATCGACTTCAATTCATGACGTCGGGAGGCAATAGACAACATGATCTCTTCCCGGTTATGTCCGTAATTGTGAAAATCTCCAAAATTAGGACATAGCCATAATTACACAAAACCACAAGTATTAGACAAGATTTTTGGGGTGGGATTGATTTAAAAAGGACGTCAGATTTAGATTAGGGTTAGATTATTGTCAGGTTAAAATTAGATTACACTTAGAGGTGGGGTTAGCCGTTGGGGATAGGGCACAAGGGATAAGTAATGCGGGCTCTACCTCATACGCGCCCGCATTACTTACCTGTTGAGGATTCTGTAGTATTTGATATAGATAATGGAAGCGATCATGCTGTGATCATGTTGACATGCTCAGCATCTAACCTGCGAACGGGCCAATCTCGTTCCCCGAGCCTGCGATCCTCGGGAAGGAACGTGAGGCCTCTGGGATAATCCGTTGCCGGAAGCCAGGAATCCTGGCTAAGATTGATCTGCGCATTCCATATCAACGGTCAATCAGATTCCTCCCTGAAACGGATTATCCCAGAGCCTCACGTTCCTTCCCGAGGATCGCAGGCTCGGGGTATGGGACCTGCCTAGGTCATAGAATAAGAAATGAATAGAAGGGCAACTGAATGTCGGATCATTTGAAGTCGGTGTCCTCGCGCATGTCGTGTCGCGCATGCCGGAAATACGACGGCGGCCATTACTCTGGCCAGTAACTTGCAGCTGGAATCGATATAAAATATATGGAGTGAGAGCTGTGATTTGTTTTAAAATTGACATTTTGTGGATATTTGCTTATAAAATTAGATTTTAAAACCAAAACACCCAAGAGGAAGGTAAGTAGTTTGTATTTATTCATTTATTGGTCAAATAAAACATTTAATCGAGGTATTTATCAGCTACAAATATTACTATTAAATATGGAGTTGCATGACGAACATTATTTATATATACAGTACATGATACAGACTATGTTTATAGGTTTTAAACTAGTGAATCGTTGTTAATCTTTGCAACTATCGTACATATCATTTTTTTTTATTTTTCGGGTTGTCTTGGTCTTTAAAGCTAGTGTGAATACGTTTTTTTTTGTTCAGATGTTGCAGTAATATTATATAGATTTGAGCATTTTGAGGGTTTTCATCCAGAGCAGAGCTGCTTTTTATGCACACGTGGTCACTTCCATGTGTTTATAGCTGTTTTTCGTGTACAAGTTTGATTGAATTTAATGTATTTTTTTGTTTTTATAGAAGTGGCAAAGTCACTATCACAGAATAGGAAGTGAAGGTGGTCAGTATGGTTCCAGCACAGTCCAATATTCAATTGGATTTGTCTGAAAGAACCTTGGAACTGTTTCAAATATTACTAACATTCAAAGATACCTTTTGAACATTGGCTACAAATTGATTCTATCTTGCATAGGAACTACTTAGTTCTGTACTTTATATTGTTATAAACAAACGTTCAACAAGTCCCAATTGGTATTTTAATAAGCACAAGTGTACGAGTCTAAAACAAGTCTGATTTGTTGCAATAGTTCAAATGCATATATTCAGTGGTGGACACTAGGGGGCCAGGTGGGCAATACCCCCCCCCCCTCCCCCAATAATTTCCGTAGACCTTTGACCATTTGTGGCTTAATAACTGTGTATAACAAAGCTGTGACATTATTTTTTGATATGTATTGCATGGTTTGCATGGTACTGTGGGTTATAGAACTATATGTAATATTGCATGAAATTTAAAGCAAAAAAGTTTATAAAAAATTAAGATCTCCAGGAACAAAAGGAATATATTATATGAAACCCATTCTACATTAACAGCTGTTCATAAGAGTAATTGGGCTGGCCTGGTAAACCAGGTTAGCTTGCCTTCATACACTAGTGGAGGCAGGCTAGCCTGGCAAGCATTATGCAGAAATTGCAATATAATTTTGGATAGCTTTCTACATTCTTAGATTTATAGGTGTCTGAATGGCAAAATAAAGCATGTATCCACATTTGAATACAAACTTGAAATGGGGGTACCTAAGCAGCCTGGTCCATTTTGTAATGCCAGCACATCTCATATGGAACAGCCCCATATATTTGGTGTCCACATCTTGCATAATGTAATACTAGGAGAGAAATGAAAGAGTATTCAACATATTTTTGTAAAAAATTTTAATGTTTCTGCACTGCCATTCTGGCATACATATATTATATTATATTACAAAGACAACACAATATGATCCAATCATTGACAAATTGGTCTTCAAGAGAGTGAAACTTGAGTACTTGTTGCCAAGGCTTGAGCACGTCCAGAAGGCAGAAATTAAACTAAATGAAACAAAAATTATGACATGGATAATACTATGTTATAGAAGGGCCACATTGCCAGCTTGACCTAGTCATGCTAGCTGAGGCCTAAATTGCCCAGCATGGAAAGAAAAGGCTGTCCAGTTTTGTGCACAAATCAGTGACTTGCATACACAACAGCTTATATTGCTGTCGAATCTTTTGGCACAAAAACGATACTCCATACACTCAGGCAAATTGATGTGTTGCCTGTGTCAGTGATTGTCAGGCATGGATGAAGTGTAAACATGGTCATAACTTGATGTTTGTGGTGTTACTCTGCATGTGCATCCACACCGGGACAAACTAAAAAGTTTGCCTGACGGTGGGAATCGAACCTGTGACCTTAATGGGATACCAGTCCAATGCTTTACCAACTGAACTGCTAGGTTAAGTCAGTTCGAGTTGGTGATATTTTGGAACTGAGTGTGGTTCCTTCGATATCAATGTATTCTAAGACATGATACTTTTTGTGTGTGTTAGTGTTATATACTTAGGTGACCTCATAGCTCAGTTGGTAGAGCATTGGAGTGATAACCCAAAGGTCGTGGGTTCGATTCCCACCATGCCTGACCGTGGTCAGGCAAACTTTTCAGTTTGCCCAGTGTGGATGCATACTGAGAGTAACACCACAAACATCATATTCACCAGAGTACATAACAACAAAAAGTATGGTGACTCATGCAGTCTCTATATTTTAATTATAGCCTTGATAATTATAACATAAAAGAACAACAATTTATGACTATTCTGATGCTGTTTAATACCTGGTTGAATAAAAAACAATAGATGAAATGCTTCTATGATATGGGCATAGTTAGCAATGTTTCTGATTCACCTGCAGCACATTTGTATACTATACTATAGTCTATCAGTTTGTTTTATACAAAATTTCAAACTTCAAAAAACCACTATTTGACAGAAGACAACACTTGTTATTTGTGAAAGAAACACAAAAGGAATCTTTTAGTTGTGTGTTTGTAATAGTTGTGTATTTGTATAAATATACATGAAAATACATCCAGATCAGGTAAAATAACGTGAAAATATGTCCGATATGGAAACAGACACTATACAATACTCAACTGTGCTAAACACGGAAATTGGGATGAAACAATGCTTTTACTGTAAGCACATTGTTATGAAGATTTGAACTAACATAAGTATCTGATAAAATAGGAGTACCGTGCCAAATTACCCAAGAATATACCAAACATTTTTATTCAATATAAAAATATACATCTTTTAACAAGCAAGTAAAACGGTCAGTATTTGCTAATAGAACGTCTTTAGATTGCTGATTGCAATGCCTCACCTTATTTCTTTCATCTTCTGTCAAAAACTTTCACGATCATTGAAAAACTTGAACGAAAAAGGCAAATTTATAGCCCAAACACAACTCTTCTCCATATAATCTATAGTACGCCAGCAGCCAGTTTACTCACAGGCGGCCCAATCTCACAAGGGTCAGTATAGACTTATAGTATAAATGTATATTATATTATGTATATTATAGTAAAAATATGTCGTAAAATATAAATTTTTAAATGAAATTGACTTGCCTATTTGATAGTGTGCGTTCTCCTTTTATTCCTCCTTTGTTGGACTAATATTTTTGAGTACTAATAGTTTAAGACTTTGTACTCGATGTTACTAGTATACATGAAACATGATAAAGGCTAACGATTTTCGATCGTCGATACGACGGCACGGCACTTCGAATCGAAAATTTTCACACTCAAATCGCTTTATTCTCCAAAAAAATTCGCCAACATGTACAACAAATACCGTTCTTCGAAAATACGGAGGTACTTCGGCGAGATGTACAAGTTTTCGACCATATTTTAACAATGGAAATCAAAACCCATTTTATATTGAACTTGCCCAGACCGAAAATTACTACGGCGAACGTCTGCGCAACCAGGCCTCCTTTACCGTTGGATTTACAGGGGGGAGGATGCCACTAATATATTCACGATAATATTTCGAATTAAAGTATCATATTCTACCATACTTTCCAACAAAGAGCCGCTGTATATTACTTCTTCCTTAAATTTCTTCAATCTCCGTCGTTTAATTTTCTTTTCTTCGACAACATCTCGAGTTTTATACAGTATCCGATCGAAGGAGTTTTTATTTTGAATATCAAATTTCAAATAATGTAAACAGTCGCTATCGCGGCCGCGATTGGCTGGCTGTTACCGGAAATATCTGCTTCCCCCCCTGTAAATCCAACGGTAAAGGAGGCCTGGTTGCGCAGACGTTCGCCGTAGTAATTTTCGGTCTGGGCAAGTTCAATATAAAATAGCTTTTGATTTCCATTGTTAAAATATGGTCGAAAACTTGTACATCACGCCGAAGTACCTCCGTATTTTCGAAGAACGGCATTTGTTGTACATGCTGGCGAATTTGTTTGGAGAATAAAGCGATTTGAGCGTGAAAATTTTCGATTCGAAGTGCCGTGCCGTCGTATCGACGATCGAGAATCGTTAGCCTTTATCATGTTTCCGTATACTAGTAACATCGAGTACAAAGTTTTGGAAAATATTAGTCCAACAAAGGAGGAATAAAAGGAGAACACACACTATCAAATAGGCAAGTCAATTTCATTTTAAAATTTATATTTTACGACATATTTTTACTATAATATACATTAATATAATATACATTCATACTATATAAAGTCTATACTGACCCTTGCGAGATTGGGCCGCCTGTGGTTTACTGGCCAGAGTAATGGCGGACCTGACGCATGCGCACAAAAAAACGAGGACGCGTTGTACACGCGAGTTGCCCTTCTATTCATTTCTTATTCTATGGTCCTGAGACTGAGGCCCAGTGTGATTTAAACAAATTCTGCGATTAGTTTAAAGCTTTCCCAAATGTTCAAATCAGTTGAAATTGCACAATAGTTATTTCGGTCTCTGCCTCTGGCCAGTCTGGGCAAAACTTTGAGTCCTGTAATCCAAAAGCGGCAGGATAAAGACAGTCTTTAGATAGTTATTCGTCTCCATGGTGCTTTTTATTCCATCTTCGATTTTTTTTCAAAACTTTCACATTTCCAATAACTGGTGACTTTTCCCCGAGCCGACGGCACGAAGCGCCGTGCGAGGGTACTATTCCCCCCGGCTATTTACACCCGGGGAAACGAAAGCATTAGGGAAGTCTAAAGTTCATCAATATCGCGGGCGTGACCAACGATCGATGGGTGGTCATCCTCGCTAATCTAAAAAATATGGCTGATTGCTTGTAGGAGTACGTGGGATAAGCAAGATTTCAATATTAAAAGACATATATTTGGAAAATCGTTTGATATACAACAAGCTTGAAGAAATGAGAAGAATTGATTTACTATGGAAATCGTGAAATAAACGGCAACTTTTCTTTGAATATTTAATGTTTACGAACATTGTGGCTTTAAACTTTTTGCCTAAAAACATGAACTGTTTTCATTTTCATCGAAGCTCTAAGTGGCATAAATTACCGTTTAATTTGAGAAAAAATCTTAAAAATAAAGGCCAACAAATTGATTTGAAGACTGTACTGAAATTACCTAACAATTTGTTTTATTTGTATTAAACTTATTCAGTAGCGTGTCCAGTCAGACGATTTTATAGTCCAGCTATGCAAATATTCTCGTGTTCATTGAATTAAAGAAATGAATAATGATAATAATTTGAATTGGCATAGCGGGACTAAATTGTTGGGCAGGCTAGTGGCTACCCCATTGAATTTATTATGTTTTATTAATTAAGTGAAAACAGTTTATTGGCAAAATGTAGTTTAGTTGAATGAACATTTCAAAACATTTTACGAAGCGTTTCAAGTTAAATTTTACATTAAATCAAAGCTCACAAAATTGTTAATTTAATGTTTGGAAATATTGGGGAAGGGTTACTGCATGCATGCATTTCTAGTCATATCAATAAACCCACCAACAAAAACATCCTCCCAAATGTCACCAACATGGGTCACTCCAGGTCTGACATAAGGTCCTGTATACCTATATTAAAATGTGGTTGTTTTGTGGTTTAATTTATAAGCAAGACAGGGTTCAATTGATCATTTATTAGTTTCCTGAGTCTGAAAAATTCTCTATCTAGTGAGTTATATATTCAATTTGCGCTGATTTACAGATCGCATTCGAACGCACTAAACATCAGTTCCTATAGTATCAAATGTCGTCACAACTCTGCGCAAGATATCGGCAAGAAGGCACTATTGCATCGCCGCGAGTCAATTGTAATTGCTATACATATAAAATATAGGAATATACTATATCATGTAGCCAATTCCCTTAATATCATCTACAGGCACAAGTTTCTAGAACTGTATGTGTCAGTGTTGGTAGTGCTAACAATAACAAGCTTTCGCTCGTACGGATGCATGCAACTACCTGAAAAATATAAGGGGAATTCCGACATTTCGAGCGAAGGCCCTGTGTCTGGAGTATCTTAAACTTACTGAGTATAAACTCCAGACGAAAGGGCTTCGCTCGAAACGTCGAAAGTCTCCTTATATTTTCAGGTTGTTGCATCTCCACCAACGAAAGTTTGTTACAAGGTTCTAGAAGCTACTATATATTTGAAAACTTACCCTCTGGCTTCATGTTGTTGGCTTCTGACATTGAGTGTTGCGAATTTATGTTGTTGACATATATGATACGGCAATACCGCCCGACACTCAAATGTACGTGCACGGATTCTGGTGTTAATCGTGTTATCACTTGGAACAGTTTGTCTCTCTGAATATAATATAGTAATAAACCGTTTGAATTCATAACCTAACAAGACGCCTGCTCATGCAGGCGTTCACACTGGTCTGAAAATGGCAACTTTCGTGGTAGAGTGTAATGTGTAGTAGAGAAGTAGATAGGGACACAGGAGTTCTGGACCATATAAATACAATCAATAAATACAATCATGATCAGCAACTATCAACAATAATACACCAAGACGCCGGCCATGGCGTACCCTCCGTCTTCGGGCAACTCAACCTGACAAGCCAGTTCCGCTGTAATTATGATCATAAACTATCAACCGTAAATAATAATGGGCCAATAATAGCTAAGAAATTATATAGTCCTTGATTCTTAATGCCATTATATGGTTCGTTTCAGGCGCTAAAAAGTTCAAAGATATAAACGATTCTTCTAAACAAATACGCCAATATGCTTCCATTTATAATTTTATAAGATAAACTGATCCCAACCCCAAGCCCTTCTCTAACTTCAAACAGCCAACATCTAATAAACAATTTGGAAATTAAAAAAGTGTTGGGGGAGTTGGATCTTGTTCCAAAAACAACTCGAACCGTGCGTACCACGTTTCACTTCGGCCGCACGCAACGGCACCTTGCTGAATAAAATCGAAAAAATACATTTTTACAGTAATATTACTACTAAATATGATGAAATGGAAGGTAATTTGGGGCAAATTAATGTAATTGCAATCAGTTTCAAAAGTCTTGGGACAGATGCCAGAAACAAGACGTCAATCCCCCACCCCCCCCTCCCTCTGTTCAATGTTGTGTCCCATTTCTCGTCAGGTTTGATGTGTTTTGGTCGGGGCAACATTGATTGGGGTGGGAGGAGGGGGAGGGGAGCGGTATTGTGTATAAAAAACTGTAATGATCCACTTACAATCTAAAACTACATGTGTCCCAACAACAGTGTGGCTATATATACTGAGCACGGAACTGAACATAATACATGCATGCATAGACTGTAATAAGAGCCTGCGGAGTGCGGTGCGGTGCATACAGCGCTCAATTATGCGACGACTTAAAACTATATACAGAACAAAACGACAGTGGCGTAAGTTTGGACCAGGCTGCCCCTGGTACTACCGGGATTGGGTGCTCCCAAGGCGGGGGATCATAGATATTTTGAAGAAGGAGCTCTGACAACATGAACATTTTTCTAGTCATTTAAAAGCCAATTTTACTGGATTTTTTAAACTGGAAATATAAATATATGGCAAAATATAAAGAAAACAACTATAAAATAGCACTATGCGGAAATTGTTTTTGACATAAAGAGTGAAGTGTGTGCCACTGTAATTATGCACATATATACATCCTCAATTAAATGTAACATTACATTTATTACCATTATTATTATTATTATTATTATTACCATATTTAACATTACATCATTTTGTCAACGGAAAGCTTTCTTGCTTCATCTCGCCAGGCAAATGAAATGGCAAGCGCCATTTTTATTATAAAAAAATAATTATAATAATAACTAAAAAACTGAAAAATTAAACATGTGCGTCTCATTGAATACTTGCGTGTTAATGTTTATGGAAGTAATATTCACTAAAGCATAAGCAAGAGTATCAGTATAATATTTACAAGACCAAGTCGAACTGTGGAATCTGTTGAATTATACGCGCTGCTTAAGTACCGGCGTATAAATTCAAACGACCAAGCATTCTTAAGACATAGCCTACACTCCCACTCCCTACAGCCAAAATATATAATATTTCCAAGACCAAGTGGAATCTGTTGAATTACGCGCTGCTTTAGTACGCGTATAAATACAAATGACAAAGCATTCTTAAGACGTACAGGTAAATTATATAACACAAGTTTTTGCTATTGGATTTCATATTAAGTCTAATACTGCTAGGCGCATTTACCACATTATATACACAGTAATTAAATCAAACTAAGAAACCAAACTTTATAATAATATACAACTAACAGTGTTCAGTGGCAAGTCCATTGAGTGAATTACAAGGCACAAAGTGCAGTCACGTTATTTTATGCACTAAATTATGGCCTTTGCAGAAGTTCCCTTTGCAGGGCCTAAAACTTTAATAAACCTTACGCTGAGTGCCTGAGTCAAAATAATTTACAAGTCGAAGCAAGCAAAACGATATATTTCAAATACGCCTCAAATACTGTATGTCGCACGTCGCTTGTATTTTATGTTCTGCGCATAGCAAGGGCGCACGACGACAATGCAATGCGCTAAATAAAATTTATTTATTCATACTTTGCCATAATACTTATACATTCACTGCATGGCTGGGAAACCACAACAGCTATGTGCCAATTACAGTGCATGGTCCCACATTACTTCAAAACCACCTCTCTGCATATATTAGAATGCCGCTTCGCTCGCTTCATGCTCGCTTGGTGCCGCACAGCAGTTATGAATGGTTATCCATGAATTTTCACCACTAAAGTGTGTACTAATTGTTGGCTATGTCATGTAGTACATGCACTATAGTGGAACGAGAAAGAACACGAAGGAAGTAAAGAGTTTGTCTTGAAGCAAATTTTCAACGCAGGGTGGGTCATCAATTTTTATGTAAGGGCTTTATGACCGGTCCCTTACAATTTCCTTCTAAATTGGAAATATCCTAGCAAGTGAAAGCCATTCTCAAGAAATCACATGAACACAAGATCGGTTGTTTGTCAGTTCTGTTTGTCGAAACACGTCGTGTACTTCTTCACTGCCACCACGGTTAACCATATATTCATATTATCCTTCGATTAACCGTGCTGCCACTGGCTCCGAAGACATTCCATTTTTCCATTGTGCATTTGTACTTTGTCTTAGTTTCGCTTCAACTTCTGGAGTCACGTTATATACCAACTGTCATACAGAAAATCTGAATCCGGCAAAAATTCTTAATAGCTTTACGAAACGGAAATTATATAAACAAGGCCGCCGGATAACTCAGTTCAGGGTGCCCCCCCCCTGGGAGCCAGATTGCCTGGGTGCCCCCGGCTCTTACCGGGTAGAGCTCATAGGAGTTACGCCACTGCAAAACGACGAATATATTTTACTATCGCAAGCGAGTATAATTACATCATTTTCTAATTTACTTTAAAGGTTAAGAACTGTCAGAAAAGACAGCAATACAATAGCCTATATTATACTCGTTTTCAAACCGTCATAACTGCCCATTTTGTAATTTACGTCGTCAAGGACAATTACAGGGCTCTATAGATGCGTAAAGGCTTCTATGCTCAATTGTACAAAGCATCTATAGGCCACGTATAGACGTTTTTCGTATATACTTTTAGTAACGTTGTCAAGGACAATGTGCCATTGACATTGACTAATTGATTGTACATGTTTAGCCGCCAGTGCTAATAGCGACTATTTTGAGTTAGTAACCAGAGCCACGAGGATTCACATCGAGTTATGATTCGAGTCACCGGAGGACTCGCTACAGAATAGATCGTTTTACTGGGATTGCTCCCAAATATAGCCATGCATTTTCGATTCAGTTTTGGTGACTGGTGTTTTACAATTATATAATCATTTATGAAATCGATATATTAAATTTCCTTAAAATATCCTGAAACCATTGGCAAGTACATTTATATTTTTTATATAATTTTAATTTTCAAACCACTGTATGCATGCATACATCGTGGACATTGTGAACTTAATAATATAACACTTGTCAAAAATCGGTCTCCCATACCCAGCTTGTTCGCAGGTGCGAGGTATTCTCCCACCTAAAAAAGTTCCATAGAATTCCACTCCTCATACAATGTCAAATTTACAAATAACGCTAAGATGATCAGATTAACATCATACAAAAATTATAATAATGAACTCTTTATATATAAAATCTACTAACCTACTGACATAATTACAGAAACCTGCACTAACACCCGTATTCTAAAAGCTCACTCATACTCAATGCATGAGTGGAGGTTCAATCTGAGCTTCTCTTGAGTGTCGTCAGCGCTGTTTTTCAATAGCTGCCGGGAATGTGAGTATAGTCACATAGTAACGGTACGACACTAACCCTCCAGCTATTCAAAAACAGCAATGACACTTGAGAGAAGCTCAGACTGAACTTCCACTCATTGAGTGTGAGTGAGCTTTTAGAATACGGGCGTAAGACTACTTTCAAAACCACGGCAACGGTACATAAAACGGTTACCAAAATTCGCCAAAATTATGCAGTATTTCATGCTCTTTCTAATGATGTACCTCAAATTGGGGCACAAGCTCACCAATGTCAAAACGGCAAGGATTAATAAGGTAGTAATTGCTTTTGTTTATAGAATTACATTGTGCAAACATCTATATTCCGCAAGATCTGTATTCCTAATTGTTGTGAAACTCAACATATTGTGCAGTATTTCATGCTCTTTCTAATGAAGTGAAGCAAATTGGGGTACAAACTCACCAACGTCCATTATATTTGACATTAATGTAGCACAATCGTTTAAAACTGGCTGTGTTAAATCTCACTCGATCGTGTCGTCCTTTGTCGAGAATGGGGCAATAAGCCCTGTAGGGATCACCAACCATTAATGACAAAGCTAGTAAATAAATAAAATAAAACGGCAAGGATTAATAAGGTGCTTATTGCATTAATATGTTTATAGAATTACACTAATTTCTTTTGTTTATACAGGGTGTATAAAAAAAACGCAACCTCGGAATTTCCTAAGAAATCACTTTGCAATTCTTAAAATTCTTTGCAATAATTAAAATAATTCAAACACGCAACTGATTTATTGTCACGTAGTTTAAAGTACAATACAATGTTAATAGATTAAAATAGTTCAAACACTAATTGTTCTACCAGTACAACCGTTCATCAAGTCTCCAGAATGTTTATATCCAGGTGTCCCAAAAAAAACGAAAACTATTGAAATCACCAATAACAATTTAATTGTTAGAATTTGAATGCCTTAGCGCTCTGTTGGTTCCCACGAGTGCATAAATGATTGACATAAGTAAATTTTATGCATAAAGAAACTGTTTAAGAAGCTGTTTTTAATTCCCAGGAGCAGAAAATCGCGCACTTTACCAGGAGATATTCCTAACTAAATTCTAATACATGCAACTTGTCAATATTTTACGCATCATTACGTCCAGCTGTTTGGTAGGCCATTCAAATTTAACAATAAGTGATTTCAATAGTTTTCGTTTTTTTTGGGACACCCTGTATACAGGGTGTATAAAAAAAACGCAACCTCGGAATTTCCTAAGAAATCACTTTGCAATTCTTAAGCATAAAAGATTTTAGGCCGCTGGGAATTGAAATCGAATTGCTAATAGATAATATTACTGATGTTGTGCATTAAATAAATGCATAAATTTGGCTTTATGCACTCGCGTGTGCAGTAATTTTGACAGTTATGCTATTTTAAATTCCCAGGCGCCTAAAATCTTTTGTCTTTAAAACAATGTCGATTTCTTGGGAAATTCCGAGGTTGCGCTTTTTTTATACACCCCTGTATATTAAATGTTAGACAATAGTATTATTCGGCAAGCGTTTGTACAAAATCGGCCTCCCTAATTGTTTCGAAACTCAGCTATATGGTGCAGGAGTTTGCATTGCTCATGTTACTGCTAATTTAAAGTAAAAAATACCTTAAAAGTAGCCAGAAAAGGGGTTCAAATAATCTACTTTTGAATAATTGAATACAGTTGAATGTGAGGCCCAATCTAAGGCCGAATCTGGGGCCCAATCCGCGGCTACCTGACAGTGCTAAAACGATTGTTATCTCTAAGCGAAGGCATGGCTGCAAATCTACTTACGAAGTTTTGAACATTCAACCAGCCCAGGGCGCTATAAACCTACGCGCGCTTAATATAGTCTAGTGTAGATCCTTGACACGAACACAAAAACGGAAGCCGTCTCAAATTTCAACACTTTGATTTATGAGATATATGTCTCCCTTGGATGCCTCAAAATTTCTCCCATTTATACACTAGTCGTCTATTTCCCTTACATACAATAGAGTTCAAACATGACGCCCCTATACAGTAAATCTAGCCAACCAAATTGGTGTTATTACAGTAATAAACTGTTGCTTGTAGAAATAAAAGCCTACACTGAAGATTTTTCTGTCAACGCCGCGCGATAAGTTTACCTCGAACATGTCTATGGTGGCCGGTCGTTCTCATAGGAGAAATTATGATAAATTGAATATATTTAAAAAGAAATATAAAAATACATTAAAATAAATATAAAAACAAATTAATAAACTAATAAAATATTTAAAATTTTACATTCTAAATAAAATACAAATAAATGTTTTGAAAGTAAAAATATATTTAAAAAGAAATATAAAAATACATTAAAATAAATATAAAAATAAATTAATAAACCTAATAAAATATTTAAAACTTTGAAAGTAAAACAAAAAATAAATTTAAATCTTCAGATCAAAATTAAATTTTAAAATATAGAAATTGAAAAACATTTGTATGGTGAACTTTGAAATTGATTTGCGATTTCACTATTAAAGCAATCCGTCGTGCCCTGGCCAGTCGTTCTCATTACAAAATATTTCACAAAATGAAATGTTGCAAGCGGCCGGTTGTTCTCATAGCCCGCTATATCCCTCTATGAATACGATGTACTTCATATTCTTTTGTAATATTAGTGGATCCAATAAAGTCCCACGACATGAATATGGTACATATAGCTCACCGCTGACCGGGGCGCACCCAGTGGGCGCACCTATATTTTCAATAATTCCAGCCTCTTTCCGCCATTGTGTCGCGTTTATGCAAACACAGAAATTTTACAACAAAGAGTCGACATCAAGTATGGGCTGAACTGCACAACAAAATGAAAAGCAAGCGAAGCAAGGATCAACGAGTAAAGAAGACCGGTTCCGCACCGCATGAACTAATCGTGCAGCGTCTGGCAGCCGAACCAGATCACAAGCAAACGTACAAAGCAGTCCAGTTTGTGGCCTACGAATGTGAGGCCTAACAAATCTTAAAAAAGCTTGTGCAGCTCATTTTCATCTTCCCGCGAGCTCATGCGACGTATTGGTAACGAATAAAGGGCCTTCTTGTACGAATATTAACCAAATTCCACACAGGAAGGACAAGGTATAAAAGGCTTTTTTGTATTTTGTTTCACATGCGCACCATCGCACCCAACCCCAAGGGCTTTGGACTTTAATGGGAATTGAGAAATGCTTTACACAATTTTTTAATTTCTATTATAGCACTGCGAGTACAAAATGGAAATATCAAGAAGGAAATTATAAAACGTGATATATTCTATCACAGTGATGTACTAGCCGGAGGGCGGGTGGGGGTGTGCCCACGGGCAAAATAATAGTATCTAAAGGACTTGTGAGGTGGAAATTGGGTTGAGGGCATTTTCATCCATGTTGTATTTGTTCTCTCTATCTCTCATATGGAGATTCACTTGTAGAATAATGGTGTTGAAGCATTAAATTATGTGGTTAATAATTATTTTCATGACATTTAATTAATATTATCATTTTCCTTCTATCAGGTTTACCTTGTGCGGTTTATGGTCACCGAACAATTAGGTGATGGGTATCCAGATAGCCCAGAGGTTTCGGAGCCTAAGGATGTGGTGTTTTCTCAGCCAATAAATGTCAGTAAGATACCAGACACTGAGGAAACTCGCTATCCAAATTCTGTTTCAATAGAATTGTTGCTAAAAGCTGGACAACTTGTAAAACCTAAGGTGAAGAAATCAGTAATCTTAATTAGAAAAGTTCCATCTTGATGAGCAAGAATGGGTGTCTTTAGAAAACTCTCTTGATTTATTGGTGGATGCAGAGAAATTTTCTTCTGGTGGATTCAGGGATGCATTTCTTGGAGTGACAAAAGATAAAGAAAAATGGGTAATCAAGAAGTACCATGAAAGGGCTGTCAATACAATAACAGGTACACTTAATTCGACTGTTGAAGACCACACACATAAGCAAGTGCAAATACATTCGGTTGCGAGGCATTTAACTAAAGTGTTTAGCAACAAAGTCCCGCAAGAATTTGGTGAATGCTTCACTTTTAACAGAGCTTACTACACGGTTTACCAAGGGCAACCTGCAACTGTAGAAGAATTTGTGGAAGGAACATTTCGAAAATATGTCAACAACAATGGAAAAGTGTGTAGACCGGAGGTTGGTTACAGTACTCTATTTTTTAGTGAATTTGTCAGTGTCATAATATAGTTAACATGCATATATATTAGGGGCCATTCACAAAGGAAATCTGGCAAAATGATAGATACCACCCCCCCCCCTTCCCTTCCTTGTCCGTCCAATATTTGTTTTATACAACAAAAATAAATATTTGTTTTTGATTTTTTTTTAAACCGGACTTCCGGATCGTTGAATAGTACCTTCCCCCTATGTCCGATTTTGTACGGTTACTGCAACCCCCTCCCCCCCTGGCTCAGACATCCTTTATGAATGGCCCCTTATGAAGTTGACATAGAGTACAGTGACCAAATCAAAATACACCATTCATATGTACTAAAAATATACAACATATGGATACATATGACTGTATATAACTTTTTATATTTGTACATATAGGTTTGCAGTGCTGAGGTGATGACAATTATTGAGAAGGCTGAATGCCTAGTGCATTACTCCCACATTCAAAGTTCCAAGAAGCTCATGCTTGTTGATCTTCAAGGTGCAGGCTACCACCTTTATGAGTTATGACCCAGGAATTGCAACAAGTGAATTGCGTGCAGAGAGTGGTGAAGCATACTTTTGTTGTGGCAATGTTTCCTTCATAAGTATTGAAGAACTTATGGATACACATATATGCAACAAGTTCTGTGATATGATCAACACAGTTGATACAAGTAGCCAATGAACAAAAAAGTTTGGACAGAATTCTGGGACAGCACAGATATTATTTTGAAAGTTGGCAGAGTTTAGGTTTTAATCTTCTGTTAAAAAAACGTTTCCATCTAGGTTATTTTACATTATCAAAACACAAAGCCATAGCGACATACATGTAAAGACAGTAAAACGTTAAATAGACTAAAGTTCATATAGATTAAAGGCTGTAATATTTCTTATGTTGCTCAGAATGGATGTTTTGCCATTCCATGTCTATTTACAAATGTTGAAACAAATCACTACAAAAATAAATATTAATATGAATATATTAATAAATATTAATAAAAATAAATATTAATACTTACATTTATTATTTACATTTATTTATATTTATTAATACTATAAATATTTATTAATATTAATAAATATGAATATTTACATGTAATATTTCTTATGTTGTTCAGAATGGATGTTTTGTCATTGCTTGTCTATTTACAAATGCTAAAACAAATCACTACCCAGTTGCTAGTTGTATGTATACATGTGTAGCATTTTTGTAGACTTGTATGGACATCATGCAGGCTACTGTATACATCAGGTGCTCTCACTAACTCCTGATAAACTGGCTGATGGCTCCTTGTAATGTGCCTTCAGAAATAAATAAGCTGTTGCAGCATCATTTGGCTTCACGTCATTAATTGCAGGTATAATTCTTTCACATTCTTCTCTCACAGCATGAGTTAAATAATCATCCCCAACACTCATGACTTCAGAGAGATTGGCTACCTCATCAACTGCTTCTTTGCTTACACTGAAACCTGTTAATCAGAGATAACTGAATGTATATCATTAATGTCGGTATATGAATATATCAGGCTAGCAATTGAACAGTTTTGATTGAAGCAAATGCATACAATACATACCACATTGTTCAGCTTCATATTGCTCAGGAAATGCATATAAATGTTTTGGTATTCCCTTGGGTACCTAAGCATCCTTCTGGCACCTTACTCTATGCGAGTTCCATATAGTTTCTCTGAACACCTCCAGTTCTTTTCCAATTATTGGTATATAAACAAATGCCAACAAATCTCTGTTAAGGAAATTAAACTTGCTTTTAAGGTGGCACCCTAATGTTGTGCCTATCTGCCCAACATCTCTATAGTACAGGCGTATTAATGCAGATTGTGCATTCTTTGGTACACTTGGATGTAATATCTAACATCAGTGGAGTATATGAACTCAGTTTTGACACAGAGTAGAGACATACAGAGACATAACTAGTGTACCCACTTTTTTTGTGCGCATGCTCGGCAAGTTACTAGATGCATGCATCTGATTGGATGACGACCTGATGACGACTCACTTTAAACTTGCTGAGCACCGAAAAAAAGTGGGTACATGATAACGTAATCTTCCGCAGTGTTTACGACGGTCAGTTACGTCTCTGTATGTCTCTACTCTGTGGTTTTAACAATGTCACTGTTGCCATGGTGACATGATGGGCTATAAATCCGGCTTATTTTACCCACAAAATTTTCTTTATCTGAAAAATTAAGTCGGTGGCCTATCTTTTATTACATATATCAATAGAGCATGATGTTCTGTAACTATTGAGAAAGTTTAAAAAAATTCTTTAGAGTGCGCTTTTTTTAAAAGCGAAAATTTTATAACAAGATTTCCACACTAAAGAATTTTTAAAAAGTGAAATATATAAAATTTACTAAATTTAAAAATTTGAAGATAGGTTACCGATGAAAATAATGAGTTTTTCAATCAATGGTTTGTTATTTGCAATAACCACATTACCACTCATACTGACAATTTCTGGTAGCAGTAAACAGAATAGAATAAAAGCAGCACTACCTATCAGTTTGATTGTGCTGATCATAGTGGCCTTGCTCTAATAACATTAGTAACTGCCTCTTGAAATACTTTTCAAGACGATTGTGTAACTCGCGCCACCAACGTTCAATCTGCAACAAAAATGACATTGTACTGTATTTATACATACACTTACTGTATATAATATATACATAGTACTATATATATATATATTATACTACTATGATTTTAAATTAAATTACCTTGTTGTTGGTTGATGGTCCATAATCTACAGTGTCTTCACCATTTTCATTATCCTCTTCATCATGATGCTGCCTCAGAAATGCATGGATAGTGGCCATATGACCCGTTTCAGTTCCCTTATCAAGCCTCAAGTGCTTACTTATTACTGTTAAATGAAGAATATGAAAAAAATTCTTTATGTGGTTTACCAGATAATTTATAAAAATGTGGCTATACAATATGGTAAACTACTGCTCCTTGGGTGATATGATAAACTAAAAATACCTTACTGTACCTCTTGATCTGTATAAGTGTTCTAGGTACCACCGTCCCACCAGCTTTGGGCCTGAGTTTGAGGTCCAAAGCTTCAAATATATAACATAGTTGCTATAAACACGTCTTGTAGCGGTGTAGCCCATATACGGCAAGAGGAAAGGTGCCATTCATAAAGCCCATAAGCTTATCATGCCCATCTGCTGAATGAGTGTGGTTGGATCCAGTGCTGTGAGTAACTTCGTTACAAGTAACTAGTTACATGTAATCGTTACTTTTTTGAGTAACTGTAACGGTAACTAGTTACTTTTTTCAGAACGTAACTTGTAACTGTAACTAGTTACAAAAATTAGGAATAAAACGTAACGATAACTAGTTACATTTGCCGTCAAGAACGCCGTTACATTTTGTGTGCTTGAATCATCATCACAATTCACACGGCGCTACCTCGGCGGCGCTACAGTGCATTCTGGACTATTTACAGTATATGCAAATGCGATGTTAATAGCATGCATACACGTGCTTTTATCCATTCATTCGTTGACGTGTGCGGTTACACTCATAGTGGGATTAGTAGCTCATCAAGATGTCTTCGGCACAACCAGTATCTGAATCGAATCCATGGCCGCACTTGGAAACAATGTTCCAGTTCAAATCTGTAGCGGGAAAAATCGTGAAGCTAACTTGTTTACTGTGTTCACCGAAAGTTAAAGAGTGCTCTGCGAGCCTGTCATCATTGTCGAATTTGCGTAAACATGTTCAGGTTGGTTGGTCTACTTGGTTGTTTTATTTAAATAATATTGTATTAATGCTTGCGTCAGGGATAAATAATCATGCATCAGTATTATCATATCATGTATGTTTATATTTGTATCTATCAGTGATGTTGATATTTATCATGGTCAATACGTCGATATTCGATACGACGATAATCACTTGACCAACCGCGTGTTAACGCTTTTACACCGAGTGTTTAACAAATAACTAATCAAATATATTTAGGTTCAGCTTTTGCGGGTGCCGGCTTCTTCTATATTAAGTATTAGTAAATGACTAATGTAAATTTTAGGTATAAGCGAGTAAAACTTGCGTTTCTTGTGAAGCAGTTTTAAAGATTGAATAGCCTACTATTCACGCGGCTGAAGGCGATGAAGTGTAAAATATTTTAAATTTGCATTTTCATTTATGTCGCGTAGGTGCCAAAAATAGTAACTAGCGTACCTTAGTAAC
>CACRXK020004659.1:0-30789 GCA_902702795.2 Paramuricea clavata | reverse complement strand
CCGGACTGGGAGAATTACCTAGACCTAGTCAGCAAAATTACGAGAACATAATTAATGCGGCTAACACGAACTTAAATGGTTCCAATTGTATGTCTCAGTCAGCTTGTCGTAGTAATAAAATTCCTGTGAGAATTACAAGACGAAAAAAACATGCTCGTATGATACCTCACCAGCGTGATCGTGTTCTGAAATTTGTACAAATCGATAAAACAGCTTTAAATTTACCACGTATAATTCCGCGTTGTCTAGTGTTAAACGCTAGATCCCTAGTAAAACCTGATGCCCTTCCCGCTTTGTATGCGGATCTGAAGTGTAATGACATTGACATATGCTGTATCTCTGAAACATGGCTGAAACCAATTATACCTGATCATCTTGTCTTAAGGCCTTACAAAAGATTTTTGTCTTCTCTCGAACGTACTTCAGGATGTAAGATTCCGCACCAAAATTGCGTGTGAGGAAGGCTGCTTATGTTATTCACAACGCTCAATAAAGTTTAATAGAAAGCTTCGGTACACCGTTATCGCTCGTTTAAATCAGCTTCAATATCTTTGACATTTTGTCGATCGTTATTCTCTTAAGCAGCCTTTACAGTTTCGTAAATACTAACAGATATGGCTCGTATTAGTTCAGAATTTCTGATAGTAAATCTTCCCATTGAACTTTAATAATTGGCGGTCAAGCACAATTAAGTAGCGATCAGAAAGGGCTAGAAACGTCATAGACCTTTCCGTGCACTAATGAAGCCTGAACGGTATGATCGATCAAAAAAATCCAGCCAATGGGAATTCAGGATTGTTTTGAATTAGCCAATCGGATAGCCTGTATTCGAGCCCCTGATCGCTTTAGCGATCAGAACTCCCACAGATCGCGCAAAAATCGAGATAGCCAATCAGATGGCTGGAATCTGACGCAGAGCGTGCAAAACTCATGCGTAAGACCGCTTTTCTGCGCGTTCATGTTCGAAGGCCTTGCTACTGAATGATATTTCAAAACTGGACTGTTAAACTTTCAATACATTACACTGCGCGAAGTTTGATAACTGGACTGCTATTTTAATTTAACAATTTTCCACTTTTCTGGCCAATTTTTACCTTAGTCGCGTGATCGCTCTGATCACCCCTAGATCCGCCCCTGCTTTGAAGAGAGAGCATGCAGGCATTAAATAAACGTGTGTGATAAGTTTTATTTAAATTAAATTAAAGGAAATAGCAATCATAATTAAGTTTTCCCATTTGGAAGAGTGATTCAATAAATTTCAAAATCTTATTACAGATTTTCTATATCGTTCTTGGTAAACAGCTGTATCAAAAAAGGTTGTCCTTCAAAAATCTCAAACCTTAAACCCTAAGCGTGCAAGGTGTGACGGGTAACTTCTAACTTAAGGCCTAAAACGTTGCAACTATGGCAAGAGAGATAATAAGCACTTATTTATTTATTTAATTAATTTATTGAGCAGTCTACATACGTACTATATCAGGTACAAAGATAAAAACTTGACAAACGAAAGACAAAACACACGTCACAAATCACAAATTAGTAGATACACTCTGAAACGGAAAAGCACAAACGGGACACTAAAAATCCCATGCGAGGTGCTCCCCATAATTAGTTTAGATATAGTTAATTAAATATACACACACATATATATTACTTGTGGTATTAAGTCCTGTGGCAAGGACAGTCACGAGTTAATGACCACGTACAAGCCATGTCTACATCATAAACATTACTAATTAATGTAGAGTATCTACGTTTAAGATAGTGTTTAAACGAGTTTGGATTACGGAAAATGTCAGGTGCGACTTCTTGGCACACTGCGTTCCAAATCTTTACAACACGATTGTAGTATGAAGACTGGAAAGTGTTTTACAGAGTTTACTTTGAAGGATATATCTTGACGTATGGTTCAGTCTAGTACGACCATGACTCACAAACGACACATAGTTATCGATATTGACGTCAATGTAACTAAACAATGATTTGAAGAAATACACCAAGTCTCTGACTTCTCGATCACAGGTTAACGGTAGCAGATCTAATGCTAATAACCGTTCTCTGTACGACAGTTCGCCTCGCTTTGTCATTGTTATCCACCTAGTCGCTCTTCCTTGCACTTTTTCAACACGTCTTGAAATCTGGACGCTGTTTACCGGCGACCATACCTCTGTAGCATAACACAGCTGGGACTTGACCAACGATAACTATAAAGTTCGTCTGGCTTTCATGTCCATCAATTTGGTACAAGTCCTTCTAAGTACGCCTAATATTTTGTTGGCCTTCGCGACGATGGTGTTCGCGTGAATGTCCCAAGAAAGTTTTGATGTGGTGGTAATTCCAAGATCTTTTTCGCTATCTACTCGAGTCAGGTTTTGGCACCCAAGAGTGCAGTCATGAATGATAGGATTTTTCTTTCTGGTGATGGTGAGAACTTTGCACTTAGAGACGTTGAAGCGGAGGTTGTTTTCCATAGTCCAGAGATTAAGATTGGATAGGGAGTGTTGTAAAGACGCACAATCACGATTACAGGTACTGGTTTTGCGCAGTTTGGTGCCATCTGCATACAGAGCTGTACCGGTTCGGGCTTCTACGATGTCGGATAGATCGTTGATGAATACTACAAACAACAGGGTCCTAGAATGCTTCCCTGAGGCACACCGGAAGTGACGGAAGACCATTTCGAAGTCGCACCATCCACAACGACTCTTAGTGTCCTATCATTAAGGTAGTTAACTGAAACCAATCAAGAGCTGAGCCAGTCCCACCGTAACAACGAAGCTTAGCTAGGAGGATCGTGTGATCTACAGAGTCGAATGCCTTGGCAAAGTCGAGGTACAATACATCAGTCTGAGTGTTTCTGTCTAAATCTTGTCCGATGACCTGAAGGACAGACAGGAGTTGAGTGACGCAGGATCTATTTCTGAGAAAGCCGTGTTGGGATGGACTGATGAGGTGAGCAACATGATCATAAAATCTTGAGTAAACGCAGCGTTCCAGGATCTTGCTAACGATAGGCAATAACGAGATTGGCCTATAGTTATCTGCTGGTTCTTTCGAGTCTTTTTTATGTATGGGGGTCAGATTTGCCGATTTCCACTCCGATGGAATAAAACCAGATTTGAGAGAGGCGTTGAAAAGGACACACAGGCTTGGGGCAATTTGTTGATGACATTCTTTCAGAAGCCGCGCAGGAATATCGTCAGGACCGCTTGCTTTTGTCACGTCTAGATTGGCCAGGTAGTTATTTCTCTAAGTTGTAAGTCGGTTTTTAATTGAGAAGAATCGATGGCATGACTCCTAGGATGGTTAGATCGTGAAGATTGGAAAACTGAAGAGAAATATGAGTTAAAGAGTTCAGCTTTTTCGGCAGACGTCATTGCCACTTTGCCTTTGTAGGTGATGACGGGATTGAGAGACGATTTATGATGAAATATGGCCTTATGATAACAGCAAAAAAGTTTCGGGTTATCGTGAAACGAGTCCTTAATTGTATCTAGGTAATCACGATGTTTTCTTCTCACTAGATATTTTATTGTTTGGCTTAGTTCGCGTAGTTTCCGTTTTCTATGATCAGTTCGAGCATTGTCGATATTTTTTTAGAGCTACGTACTTCTTTCGAATATATGATATAAGGTGTACAACTAGCACTGTACTACATTGCCCAATCAAAAGCTCTAAAAAGAAGTTACCCATCACTCTTTGCACGCTTAGAGTTTAAAGTATGCAATTTTCGAAGGACAACCCTTTTTTGAATTAGCTGTAAAAGATTACACTTTATTTCAAACAAAATCATTATGCAATTCTTTCGGGTTCGGCAAACATAATTGTTGTTGCCATTTCTTTTACTCACCCCAGCATATGATCATAAACATTCTCTTGTCCTTTCTAGCGCTCTTTCTTTGAAACACTTTGACCAAGACAAGATATAATATGACACCTTCTGCGGCCATCCAGTGAAAGGCAACAAGGAACAAATAATGTAACGCTACTGCGACGGTGTAACATGTTGTCTGCACAAGAAAAAAATAATGTCGAATGGTAATTATGAGTTATTTTTTTTAATGTCAATTTCGATTTAAATTTGTCTTTTCCGGCTACGCTGAATTTAAGCTTGCACTATGTACGTAGGCTACCTTTTTCTAGACCACTGTCCTACCTCCTATCCAATGAGCTATCGATGTCAACGGTGAATAAAAGTGAATAAAATAATTTTGAGATGAGTTAACGCTTGTATCGTGGTGTTTCAATTCCAATACAAAACTATCCTGTGTTTATTGCTCAATAGCTCATTGAATGGAACAGCGTCCTGGAACACGATAGTCACGTCTTACAAATCTTCTGTATACAAAAGCAAGGTTATAAAATATTTTAATATTCACCTTGTGGTGTGTCTTTTCAATACCCCATAAGAACAGTGCCTCCGCAAGAGCCAAGGATAATATCAAATTCGCATGAATACCTGATCGAACTTTCTTTAAATAACTAAGAAAATATTAAACAAAAGAAATTACTTAATTTTACTCCAACAAGACGGCGATTAAAATTACACAATTGAGAAAGCAAAATCCTCCTATCACGGAATGTATAATTACTCGTACTAGGCCTATGACCGCGGCACGAGTCGTATAATGTTCGTGTTTCTTTATTTTTTATGAGTAAAATTCTAAATTAATCAGCATAGTTATGTTAGACGTTTTTGGTAAAGAAGTCCAAATACTAATTAGCAGATGCACGCCGACAACTTAATGCATTTCATCAGACTACTGCAATACGTGCGTTGAGAAATATTCGGATTGATAGGGATGCAACTACCTGAAAAATACGAGGAGAACTTCGACGTTTCGAACGAATACCCTTTGTCGGGAAGTTAGTAGCCTGAAGGGCTCGAAACACCGACATTCTCCTTGTATTTTTTCAGGTAGTTGTATCCATATCGATCCCTACCAATATTATCGGCATTACCGACACTGGCGGCACAGTCCGTTCAAGAGACAAGAATATAATACTTACGTTGGCCGGTAGCCTTGCTCGCACAACTTGAAACATCGCGAACCAGATTTAGAACCACATGGCCTCCTGGAACAACAAATACACAGAACTTGTTAAAATATTTCAAAATACAAGTTATGTATAAAACTGCAAATACAAATTACACAGTAGTTCACTCACGGTAGGAACACGAAGGTGATAAATGCCAGTCCAAGAGAGATCAAGGAAATATATAAACCAACACGAGTAATCCAGCTAAGAATCAACTCATCTGAATACTGAAGAGTGTAAATATATTTGTTAAGTAATCATAACAAGACCTAATAAAACTCATGCAGGTGTTTGTTAACTTGTGTGTTTTTACAAATATGCCTGTATTCTAAAAGCTCACTCACACTTACATTCAATGAGTGGAGGTTCAATCTGAGCTTCCCTTGAGCGTCAATGCTGTTTCTGAACAGCTGGAGAGTGAGTAGTCACATAGTAAGGAGTATGACACTAGCCCTCCGGCTATTCAAAAACAGCATTGACACTCGAGAGAAGCACAGATTGAACTTCCACTCATTGAGTGTGCTTTTACAATACGAGCGATAGTTAATTATTACATGCACCCGATGGTTTTTAGCAATAATTCCCATTGTTACATAGCTAGGGTGAACACCAAATGTGATTGGCTGATTTGTGGTCACATGGCTTTAGATAAATGAAATGTATCCCGCCGGGCAACAAGTGACAAATTGTTGCTCGTCCCGGCATAATGGCGGCATAACTCGCAAGTTTATAAACTACTTTCCACGTTTGTGTTAAAGTAAAGAATGTGAAAGGGAAGAAAAATAACTAACAGGCAACGGGGTATGCTGCGGAAACCGTTTAATTAAGTAGGTTCCTTCAATTTTCAACTCGTTTACACTATAGAGTTTTTGTCACGAAATACAATGTGTGTGCAATGTTGATTTTTCTTTCGATGTTATATTGTTAAACACTTTTCGTCTATTCTTATTATTTTTGTATTTAATTCATGATTTTCTAATTATCTTTTGTATTTATTATTCTTTATCCTTTCCACCTTAATAAATTGGTCATTAATTATTCAGGATCTTTTAAACTCAAATAACACAGGCTGACTTACCGATAATTCCGCTGGTTTGACTTGCATGAGAACTGAGAAGCTTGTCATATGATTACAATGACAAACAGTAAAGTTATCTGTGACATTAAAAACGTTACAGCCATTTTTTGACCAGAATCCAGGATACCTTTCAATTTCAACCAAAATGATAGCATTATTTTACATGTATGAAGCCAAAACGTTACTTAGCAACGTGCACAGTGGAAGTTATGCAGGTTAATGTGCTGTGATAGCTGACCCAAAATAATATATTTCGTGTGGTTCTGTGATATATTGACATTTTGTTAGATTGACTAATGATAAATGTCATGATTGCTAATTACTTCAGATAGACAAATACCTGGAAGTGTCGAGAAATACACATTCGTGCTCGTCAAATTTTCCATCCTAGAGGAAAAAAAACTGTTTAAAACAATTATAATAATGAATACTGATATGCACCTAATTGAGGCTACAGAACAGTCTATTAATTGATCTTCATCAATTCAAATTTAAATATGGCAATGTTTATAAAAAAATATTGTTGCGATAAATCTTCGCATAGGTATGTCAACCAACCTTCTGATTACTTAATTTAAATTCCAGTGGTTTTTGAAATGGTGTAGATAACGGTGGGTTCATCGAGATAGAGAGAACAGCGGAATTGACAACACCTTCATCACTAAAATATGTTAATAGACATTCGTTATCATCTATTGCAAGAAAGTAAAATTAAAGGATGCAACTACCTGAAAAACGTTTCTATAGTAACCACAAATTAACTTTCCAACGAAGGGCTTTCGCAAGAAGTTCTCCCTATTGTTCTGGTGGTTGCATCCCTATTAACCGAATTTTCGATATTATTGACTCTACCTATACACTGGCACAGACAGTTTAAAGTGAAATAAAAAACTCACTTTGATTCTTTACCTCCAGCAGACAAAACCTCAGCAATAGTGTTGTACTTGATGATTGCCACAACTCGATCTAATGCAAATAATAATTAAAAAGTGAAATGAAAATCAAGAATAAATATCGCATGATATGCAAGATCGAAATGAAGTATCAATAGACCTTATGCATAATGACGTCACAAGGCTTGATGCCCACGAGGAATGTTGGTCTTAATAGTCCTCGCCAGGGAAAATTAAACACTTCAAAATGGCCACTATAGAAATTCTCCCAGGCGATGACTACTAAGACCAACATTCCAAGCTTTGTGATGTCATTATGCATAAGGTCTATTTATAGCAATATCCCTGGTCATTTACATGGGATTCAGGCAAAATGTAAAATTTTATATAATTTGATAACTGCATACTGTGGGAGTCGAACCCTAGACGCCGAGGTGAAGAGCATTAACCACTGTGCCAGCAACACCATAAGCAGAGTATGATGTAAGATCAGAATTATCTAGTATCCTGAGCCATGTTAACAATGCCTTAAAATAATGACCTTCAATATCCTTGTCTTTCTCTCGCTGTGGTAATTTGATACTTTCCATATCATCCAGGTCTCTTTCCAAAGACGACATGTTGTTTCTCAGTTTAAAGCTTGATACTTTTCCATATCGAACGTCTGTTACAACAAATTACAACAAATGTTTTTTATGTATTTTTAATGCAGCATCGTGTTATGTTGCCGCAACGTTACAGATCTCCCATATTTTTGGTACATTCTTCTATTTTATTTGTTGCTATATTATTTTGTTTGAAGAGCTTGATTTAGTAGTAATCCTTTGTTTCTTTTGCTAGTATAGTAATCAAAGTTCAGAGAAAATTCCTGAGCACCACACAGTGCTTGAGAACAAAACCTCCAAATTTTTTCTTCTTTGGTCTAACAGTAAAAATATCACAAAAGGAGAGAAAATCACGTAAAGCCATGTAAATGATTAAAATTGAACACTTACTGATGTGTTCATTCTGAATGGAAGAAAATTTAACAATCTTTGCTGATTTCAAAACAGCGTTATCTAAACCATCCATTATTTTAACACTGTGCTCAGTTCTTCGCCCCTGAATAAAATAACATTAAAAATAAACTCTTAACTGTTTTCTACACTAACAATAAAATATACATACATTATATCCATTTTTATAGCTAAATGGCAGTCTATTTAACTCGAAAGGTTCTGGGACCAATATCTATCTCATGAAAACAATTCACGAATATATTTGAAGAGAAGAAATTCATGAATACTTTTTACTTTCGCTTATCTTCCGCTACCAGCTACCTAAAATGGATGTCTTGAAATAACAATTCAGTACTATTCACCATGGGACGTCACAGTAATTATGATGTTTAGTTCAGTGAAATGGTTGATGAAACCCACCTTCGGTATGTCAGTCCAAACTTTCAATTTCTCAGGTGAAATAATCTTTTCCGTTATATTGATCAAGTTCTAAAAATATAATATAAGGAGTATAAAACCAATGAGTGTATAGTTTTCATGGTGGTTTAGCTATTTAATTAAATGATTAGCATTAATAAACTTACCATAAGTAAAGTTTCAGCAACTTTGGGATTGGATTTTTCTTTATCAAGTTCATTATCTTTACTTTTGTTGTACAAAAGGTCAATCACATTCACCGACTTTATAATATCTCCTCCATATAAACCTCTACCGTCATTGTTGTCGAGTAACTTCAGGAAGAAATCTCCAACAGCAGTTGAATTTAATGTTCGATCTGCAAGCTATAGAAAAAAATTGAAAGATACAATGACATCCATCACAATGAAATATTCCACTGTGCACGAATATAAGTTTTATCGTCTGATATAGATAACACGATACATTCATCTAATCGCACATCACACGAAACGCTACGAGCATATTATGCACAAAAGTTCCAAGTCAGCTCTGTTAAAGTCCAAAATAATTATTCTACATATGTTGCGCACAAAACTAGAACGTCACTGTGCTTGGATATACAAAACTAGAACGTCACTGTGCTTGGACTTGAACAAAAGCGCAATTTTCGTTGCTAAGCTGTACTATACCTTATCATCTACTTCTGACATCCAAGCAGAAACACAATTACTCAAGTTAGGATCTGACCAGTATGACCTGCTGCCATTTCCTTTCAAACATTCCCGTGTTGAAATGCCTGGAAAAGATAGTTTACAACAAGTTTTTTACTGTATCTGTAATCTGGTTATCATGAACTCATATAACTAACTAGCCGATAATATGACACTTATCGAGTGGGAATTTGGCTCAATTCCTGCAATATACTGGTGTCTCCGACACATGCAGCGAAATGGTGCTTCTAGTTTGACCTGACCAAAAAATGTAGCTTTTCTCCAGGTACTTCATTTCCTTCCCCCAGTAGTATTGCACTGACAAGGAGTGGCCTTCAGTTCTTGAGAGAATTAACTTAAGCCAGATTACTGATGGATGTGAAGCATTCTGTTTGCCAGGAAGCGACATATAATAGCATTTTACCTATTGTTCCATTAGGACAAAGTTTTTTATCTGTATGTCCACGATAAGTTTTCTTCCAAGTTGTATTTCTTGCCGATTCCTCAGGACAGAAATCTGCTTCTTTTACTCCGGAGGGCAAACCTGGTTTTGAAAAATACAAAGATTGAAAATAACATGTAATGAAACATTACGTAATGAAACATTATATTATTGCTATTAAGATTAGATAGCATGATCAGTGTCAATAAATCTCAGATCATTAAATACTGCGATATATGGTGAACCCACAAGTTTAGAAAACTATTCATTATTCATAATGGGTGCATGGGTGGTGGTGACCCCCCCCCCCCCTCTCAATGTTTGAGAAAGGCAATATTGTTGGCCAAGTTTACCAAATATTCAAGAAATTACATCGGGCAAAATACGTTCTAACCATTGCTAATCCAATACAAGTCGTTTTCTAATTCTCCTAATGTATAGACCCAAGTTACGACCCTGATTCAAATATTTATCTGAAAACTAATACGTGAATTAATTTTTCATAATTTTATGTTTCCTTTTCACGAATAACTCGTTTGTTGATGTTTTAGCAAGATGACGTTATAAGCATGTCCCATTACATCAACACACACGAGAACGAACGAATTTGGAATTAGTGATTTCGTGCGCAGGCGAATTCGTGCGGAGGTGAAATAGTTCAAATTTGTGTGCGGTTGCAAATTCACCCGCTTCCATGTGAACAGAACTCGAATAAAAATATCCTTACCTTGACAAAAGATTCCATCTCCAACATACCCAGATGCACAGGAACAAAAATACGAGCCAGCGGAGTTGATGCATTGCGCATGTTCGCCGCATGGTACGTCATTCATAGCACACTCATTTGCGTCTGTAGATGGACATAAAACAAGTCACTTTAGGGTATTGAAAACATATTGATTTTATTACGCGTTCAGATTTATATGGCTTGCTAAAGTTCAAGAAAGGTGCTCAAACAGCTTGGCTTCTACTATACCAACAGTCACCACTCTTCTCCGCAGAAGCTTCTGTTGGCTATGATTACAATTAGTATTGAGATACATTTCACTACACTTTACATGGCGGATCTTGGAACACGATCGGAGCCGCTGGGCAAAGGAGCGTAGCCTCTGCGGAGGAGGGAGAATAGTCACGATGTCAATAAGACTTATTCGCATACAGCAACCAAATTCAAGAAAGATCAAGATTATTTCACACATTTGGCCACGATAGCTACGATCGAATAGAAACCAGGTTTTGTATCAATAACTGCCTTCTAAAAGAATCTCAATGTATCTACTCAGTGAGACATGTATGCGATTTAACTGCACGCCTTTGTAGAACTGCTGGTCGTTAAATATCTTTTGAATGACTGTATATATTGATTGAGTACTTGATTGACTTAATGGGATAATTGGAGGGTTGTCATATTAGTTGATCGATCAATTGAATACGTCACAGAATAGTTATTTTATTTGTAAACCAATCAATGTATGTAAGTTGAAATGTTGTTTAAACAAACCTTTAGTGTGTATGATGAGCTGTTGAGAAGGTGGCCCATATCCAACCCTAGATAACACTTCTACTGTCACGTAATACTTGGAGAATTGAGTCAAATTAGTAAATTTAAGTTGAAGACTTCGCGTTTTCTTGATTTGAAGTACACTGAAAGCATCATATAGCGTAACTTTATAACCAATGATCTCTTCTTTTTCGCTCAACTTTCCAGGAGGAGTCCACGCTATTTTAGCACTTGAGTCACTAACATCTGGCGCCAGGATATGTTCAGGGGGTGACGGTTCTGCAAATGAGTAGAGAACAATTTACTTGGTTTATAAACCTTATAACATGCAATATCAAATTTGTAAGACTTTCTATGAAGACATGTGATATATCTCGCAATTTATCAGGTTATGGACTCAACTTAGTAATGATGTGATACACACAACAAAAGACTTGTCAGAACAAGTTACTGTATATAACACTGATATACATTCGGAACAACAGTACAGACAGTAGGGCATTGACTAAAATTGCTGTGCTGAGTAGTTATATTACTACCTCAAGCAGAAACTCGACGTTTCGAGCGAAGGCCCTTCGTCAAAATTGCATAGTACTATCTCATTACAACTTAATACAGACTAAATTAACCTTTAGTTTGTGTTAAGTTAAACTAAATTAACCTTTCTCGACTCTGTCAGTTCTGTACTATTCTTCTTAGAATTTCAGTTGTTGGCTGTCCTTATAATAGAGTCAGAGTCACTGAAGAACATCGTGGTCCTTGAAGAGCGAAGCAACATCATTGTTTTGGGCAAAAAGGCAATTGTTAAATGGAGCAATAATTCAAACCCCAGAGGTGTAGAGCATTAACTACTGTGCCACCCATAGATTCTTCTTTCTGAGCAATGAATGAAGTACTTACTAATACGAACGGTGTAGAAACGAACAACAGAACTTGGTAGACTTTCATAACCATTTTGAATATTGTGGGCAACAACCCAAAAAGAATAATTCATGTTTGGTTTAGTTTTATTTATCAAGTATCTCAATCCACAATCGGAACAAAACTCTCTCTTCAAGCCATTTTCCAGCCCCATGAGTTGATAGCGTATACTGCCATGTGGTACATGTGACTTATTCCACGATATCAAAATACCTTCTAATATTACGTTGACTCTTAATTCGCCGGGGATTGTGGGTACTAAAAGTAGGAACAGAATGATAGTTATTGATATTCCCGTAACAGCGATTGTGAAAAATTCTCACATGCGAAATCATTTCTGTGCACACTGCTGTCATAACCATCCAATCAAATAATAACTTACTCAGTAAAAACAAACACAGAGCTTTACTATTTACATCTTTACTACGAGATGACTTATTGCAGAGGGGTTTGAACTTACATGCAGTCACTGTATTAGTTAGCCGAAACGTTCAAAAGAAAAAATCGTAATAGATTACGGGATTACGGCTTCCGTGGCATACGTGCTAATAAAATCAGTATATACAATAGATATATCCTCGCTGGGAGAAAGGGACTTGGTTCGCTAATTATAAAAGCGAGGGCGTATTACTTAAGGGAGCGGCTTAGTAGAGAATTTGCGGTAATTTAGGCAAACATGAAGGTTAAACAAGAGCATACACTATGTCATGTTTATAACAATCGTTGGAAATGGACGGTATTTTACTATTTTATAAGAGACGTTATAAAATCACACTTACCATAAGATGCAGTATCAATCGTAACTTTGTCAGTCGATTGACTTTCATAACCTTTATGAACGTTATATGCCACAACCCAGAATGTATATACAGTATATCTTCCAACATCTTCCATCAAATAATGTAGACCACATTCATCACAAAATATTCGTTTACTGGCATTGACAAAACCAAGTAACTTGTACTCTATTCTTCCTCTCGGATCACTCGACCTTTCCCATAGAACATTGATACCACTTTGTGTAAAACTGACAGTGAGATTTCTGGGAGAAGTGGGAGCTAATTGAGAAGAAATAAATCGGCTTGAGAATCTATCCTAATATGCGAATGTTAAAGTTAAACTCCTTATTTTTGTTACTTAACTACCTTTAATGATACAATGCACCAAACATTGGACAACTTGTACTGCTAATTTTGTATGAGAAATAAAGCGAAAATATATATCTGCCAAGAAAAACTTAAAGTTCACAAGTAGTGGCCAGTCCAGTATCAACTGAGTGGGGTGGGAAGGAAACGGGGTGGGGTTCCACGAATATTTAATTTGCTTTGCACTTTTGCAATAGTTTCTTTTCAGAAGATTGGGAATCACCGTAAAATTGGTCTTGAAGTGGAAGGTTGAGAGCGACACACCTCCATTCCCTCATCACTGCAAGCCGGATAGAGACTCAGAACCCGCGAAAGTGTTCCTAGACCAAATCAAAACTTCCAAATAAATTATAGAAAGAAAATACGTTATATTATTATCTTCCATTCTTGTTGGTGTACAAGATTTTTACGATCAGTGGTGCTCTAGGCTATAGCTGCATAACAACAACTTAATATAACTTCGCATTTTTAATTGTATGCCCGGATGTAAATAGCAAAGCCGAATTAGTATTCACGCCACTCACGTGTTTACGTCGAATTCATTTCTCACAAGAGCAAGATTTTTCACTTTGTTATTGTCACTACCAATAACCTGGCGATGTTGACACGAAAAGATAACCCGATTGATGCACACATAATGCATCGTGTATTCCCACAGCAGTACAATGTAGTTGTTATCGAGAATAAAGCGATCTAATACTTACTATATGAAGGCGTAATGATCGTGGCATTTTCCGATGGTCCACTTTCATAACGAGGATCATTATTGGTATTATACGCAATCACCCAGAACGTATAGTTTGTGTATTGTTCAACGTCCTCCAATTTATACCATTCACCACAAGCACTACATATTGTTCTCTTAGTACCATTAACCAGGGCAAACAACCTATAATGTACCAGTCCATTCAATTTTTCTGGTTCCCGCCATTTTATCACAACCGCCTCTCCCTTCAATTTCACTTTAAATCTTCGTGGGCGAGTGGGAACTAGAAAAAAGGGAAAGGAAAAATGAACATTAGGAGAAGTCAGAGATATATACTGCATGAATGCTGCCAGGCAGGGTCTTAATTAGCTATAGAAAGCCGTGTTGGTCGTATTACTGCGGCTAAAACTGAAAAAATACGGCGAATACGGTTTGATTATCTATATAAAGCCGTGTGGATTGCTATTTAGAACAGATGGAATTTGCTGCTATTTATGTCGTTAAGAAAGTTTGTAAAATCTAATATGTGGAAATTGCTAAACTAATCGATGTACACGTGATCCCAACCGTATGTGTGTAGAAGTATAGACTTTAAATTACCCAAACGCTGTCTTTATAAACATGCCAAGTATGAGCGTATGTCGGCGTTGTTAAATGTATGAGCACATGTCGGCGGCATTAAAGACTATTCTGAGTAATTGAAGAAACACACTCTAAAAATTTAGAAACACACCTAAAATTTGAAATCCTAGCTACATGACCCTGCTGCCAGCAATGAATATAGTTTCAACAAATCGTTGGGCAAATCAAAGGTAGCTCTTTTTGAGGCGAAAAGCGTGAGAACAACAAAATCTATTCTTCTAACAACTTATACTTAATGGTCATACCTCCTTCTGCAGTAGTGGCTCGAAGTGTAATTGCCTTGCTGCTCCCATTTTCATTCCGGCATGAAAGTTTTATAATATAATCCGTAAAAGGTTTAAGATTGTTCAAATGCGCTGTTTTTACATTTGTTCTGAATGTGTCTTTCCATTCCACGGGGGTTTTGAAGTCATCAACGCGGTAGGAAATCTAAACAATAAAAGATTATAGAAATAATAATAATTTGGTAGAGATATGAATATTGTTCTAACACTGCGGCGTTCAACGAAAAATTCGTCGTCTCGAGCGAGATTCGAAGTCGCATCTTCGGGTTTCTAGACCGCCGTTCTACCCATTCAGCTATCGAGTCAACGGGGATTGGGCGTCTTACCCAATTTAAGTGCACAAAATATTTTTGCAACGACCTAACGCTTTAAATTCTGATCCCGCTCGATTTCGAATGCCGCTCGAGACAATGAATTCTTCGTTATGCTCTGCAGTGTCAAAATTAATATGAAACTAGTTTTTCATAAGAGGTTGACCAAGGACAAAAATATTTCCGCTGCCAGTAGACCCTACTGCTCCGCAAATAATAGTGAATATCACGAAAAAGGCTCTTTAAGGATTTACTTTTTCATACGAAATGTTATTTTCAAATGCTGAGTTCAGTATTTAACATTTACACTTTGCTTAAACATAGCTAGACCTCCATTTTGCAGATGGATACATTTCTGCAATTTAACCACATCATTTTCGTAGAAATTCAAAGTAAGCAAAAGGTAGATCGGTGTATTGTTGTAAATATTTTCTTCTTTTGTTGTCTTCTTCAGTACACCATGTAGAAAATGGGACGTTGTTTTCAAATACATGCATTACTTTAGCCCAGACCAAACGAGGATGAGAGATAATGAAAGTTGGCAGTCACGTGACATTTCGAAAGTGAAGGGGCATTGGCCAAAATGGGCACTTTTGTATATGACCAAAATCAAACGATTTTATGTCGTTCACGAGCCGAACGAAAAGTTTTGAAAATATGGAGTCAATATAACGTCGGAAATGGCCGTTACAGAGTCTTTAATACTGCAAAAAGGGCACTTTCTTCTCAGCAAAAGAGGGCGTGAAAAGAGGACTTTTTTTCACTTTTGAAAAAGTGTGGGCCACATGCCCCCATTGCCACCGGCTCCGCAGCCCTTGGGCGCCCTGTTCTTAATATCATTGTATTCTATTGAAGTTAAAACATAGTTGGAACATGACGAACATCCTACTCTCAGCTTAAAATGTCCCCATAACAATGCGCAATTGCCAAACCTCATCAACTCTCATCCTCGTTTGACCGGGATACTGTCTTGCTTGATTATGCATGCTTTGGCGCTTCGCTCACCTTATAACCTAGTATTGAACCATATATAATATCTGGAGATTGCCATTGTAGCATCAAATATTCCCCAGCTTTTTCTCGTACTTTGAACTTCTTTGGTCTGGTTGGTACTAAATTGGAAATATAAGTGGACGTGTAGTTTGTGCGCTCTGGCATAGGCGCATAAACCACATAAAAAATATGGAAATTCGGGCAAATGCTAGGAAAAAACAAGAAAATTTGGACAGATTTATTAGAATATACTGTATCAATGTTAAATTCAGGTTATTTCATTACAACCATCCATAAAAGTTCGAGCGAACTTTCAACTACCCCCCCCCCCACCCTCCCCGCGAAAGCATCAGTCCTGGACTGGCATATGCACTCTCGTTACCTCTGGTTGCCGCTAAGTAAAGAACACGTACGTATAACAACCTTATTCATTTGGTCTCTATTGTAAATCTTGAAAAAAAGTTATCAACTTCTCACCAGTTAACTAGGATTAAGAAAGCGATAACACCCTTTTCAGTTTACCGTTATGTTTTGAAAGATGTATTACAGTGGGTTGGGGTACTTGACTGCATTTATACCTGGGGTTAATACAAAAGAAAAACCAATCTGAGGGTGAAAAAAATTAGCACCCAACCCTTTCGATGAGATACTTCCTTTCTTTCTCAGAGAACTGTAGATGGATATAGGGATTCAACTACCTGAAGCGAAGGCCCTTATTAATAAGAAAATAGCTTTGTTTCTCTTCTCATTCACCTTGACGATAAACATGGATGGTATCAGAAACGTGGGATTACAGTGTAGGAATCTTTGTACAATGTTCAGCAAAGGAGATAATTAGTTGCATCATGTAGCTATCTCCTTTGACTATGCTACCACAAGCACGTGTCTAGTGCTGCAAATTCATAATAAATGACATTATTGCTAATCATAAATCAATAATACATATATATCATTAAAACAAAGACTTGACCCATACCATACCATAAGGTTTAGTACTGCATGTAGATTTTGATGGTTTCGAGAGCACAGCCACAAGTGTCTGCTTTGACGATGCAGATACAAACATTCTACGTTGGATTTCTACGATGTATTCTGAATCTTGAACTAGAACAGTAGAAGAGAGAAAGTGATTGCGTTAGCAGTATTTCACGCATTACTACTTGTATTTTTTGGTCTGTTTTAAAAAAAAAATTCTAGCCAGGCAAGAGATGGAGCTCAACTTTACGAATGTTGACATTTATAGGAATAAGTACTATTTAACACACTTGATAAAACACGACTACAAGTGTTTTAAAAAGCTTACGACTACAATAGTCTCATTATTATTCTTTGTAAGATGAGTTTTATCAGGTGTAAAGCCTCTTCACGCGACATATTATGGTTGAAGCATATAATTATAGAACTAAATTTCTTTATAACTGCTGATTGACCAACACCTGCTTCTAATTACTCTAAGCTGGTAATGTACGTGATAGTACATGTGTACATATGGTGAATGTACGTGATGGTGGAAACATATGTATTTTATTTTCTAGTGCATGTATGGCAGGACACATATTACCTGAGTTCCAAAATGTATCTGCAACTATTTATAATATAACATTCATGGTAACGCAAGCGTTTATTGGTCGAGAAACGTGTTTCTATAACAGATATTTATCAATATACCTCGCATTGGCATCACTTTAGTAATAATACATGAACTTGCGGTTTATAGAGCTCGACAACTGGCCTCTGTAGCTCAGCTGGTTAGAGCGCTGGACCGGAATCTGGTCTAATCAATGCATAACATATACACTCAAAATTTCCATCAATAAAATTCTTCAACAATTTCCTCTAGTCTCGCAGATTTTGATTGTGATTTTCGAAACGTAAACAAAACAATTTTAAGGTTACTTCACACGATGAACGTGCATTTTAGTCTATTGGACATTGCTCAACGAATTTTAGGTGTAACTTTACCAAATTTTCAGTGAAGAAAGCCAGGAAAATGCTAATTTCGAAAATTTTCATTTGATTGGTGTTCTGTTTAAACATTTTCAGTATTGGCTGACTGAGTAAATATGTAGGTACCTTCATAAAAAAATCAAAATATGTTTATAGTTTACCTCAACGGTTGTCTAGATATCGCAATTCAAATCTTCATAGGCATGGTAAAAAAAACGTATGCGGAAAATTTCTCTTCTTTAGTGGTTTTTCTGATATGCCCTGATTCTTGGATTTGTCACGTGATAATTCACGAAGTTATCAAAGAAAACGTCATGTCAGAAAAACCATTGAAGAAGAGAAATTTTCCGCACACGTTTTTTTTTTACCGTACCTATGAAGATTCAAATCGATATATGTAGACAAACGTTGAGGTAAACTATAAATATATTTTGATTTTTTTTATGGGATACTTATGTATCTCTTTAGTCAGCCAATACTGGACATGTTTAAACAGAACACCCATCAAATGAAGATTTTCGAAATCAGCATTTTATTGGCTTTCTTCACTAAAAATTTGGTAAAGATACATCTAAAATTCGTTGCGCCATTTTCAATAGACTACAACGCATGTTCATCATGTGAAGTAACCTTAACACGCGCGGTAGTTGAAATGATATATTTTTTCTGTGTTGGTATAATACACTCAGGTGAATATGATGCTTGTGATGTTATTCCAAAGGTCGTAGGTTCGATTCCCACCGTGGCCAGCTTGCCCGGTGTGGATATACACTCAGAGTAACATCACAAGCATCACATGTATGATAATATTAGTTTTGACAACCAAATTAAGAAACCACAAGACAAAAAGGGAATTCTTAGCTTAAATGGAGAAGCTCCAAAATAATGTGGAAAACTGGCCTTCGGGGTCGTTTTCCACTGAATATTTCTCGTTCCCTCCATACCAACTCCTATGGGCATTTAACTCTATGGAATGTTTTCTATATCTTAAATAGGCAATAGTTATAAGTATTTCTTCCTTTTACTCACCTAGTCCAGGAATACTAAAACTGAGACCTTTTGCGAAACGTGTCTCTCTTTGATCTCCCCCGCTCCTCCACCAAGTTATTTTGAAATCTCTTTTCACATCATAAATTTGATATTTATCTTCGATAACAATATCTAAAGATGTTCCGTTTGTTTTACAATCTACAATCTTGGGAAGATCTGTTAAAAAAATCGTGGTTAGAAGACATGTATCAATTCCAGTTGATCGTGTCGGTCGGAATCGTGTGAAGTTGTCCGATGTACTTGTGTCGACGTATCTCTCATGCATTTAATGATAGCAAGCTTGCCAACACGGACATCAAATTGCCGAAGGGAGACTGGATTAAAAACTATGTTTGTATTAGTTTGTGGTAATCTTCAACACATATGACAAAACAAAAGATTTTCAAAGTTTTTTGCTTCCTTACACGAGCGCGATGATGCAAAATGGCGCCAAAATGAGTTGTACCAATTTGCGGGTGACGTCCGTGTTGACAAAAACGTCGCTTGCTTAAGCTCACTAATATTGAAAGAAGAGTTAAATCGTCTTGGTATTGGACAAAGATATATCAATAAGCAGCAAATTGAACAAAACAACCAAACAAAGAGTTTTAGATCTTAGAAAAGTATATCTGCCTGCATGTAGGAAGTCTGGATAATTGATATACGAAGGCATGAGCATAATTTTACTAAAATCAGCTCACTTTTTTCAGTGAGCAACAACTTACTAACAAACTAGCAAGCCTTTCACAATATTCACGTTTACATATAACAGATAACAGATAACAAGCTATTAACGTGAAACATCAAACGATTTGTCAAAAAATATTTGACAGGTGTTAATTTGGAAGCCAATCACAATTGATTGGCTGAGCTGTATGAAATATGCTCTTTACTAGCATTGACCTTTCTCATTTCTTTCTGCAGTGTTTAAAAAATTCTTACCGATTGAGTTTCTGTACACTTGATACATGAAAGTTTTATTGAGCTCATAATACCATATAACCAAGTCATCATAATCAGCATTCAGTGTAGTTCCTTGAGCTGTAGGCGGGGATAATGTCACTGCACATTTTTCGTCACCATATCGAAATACACGAGCTTTTCTTTTGAATTTACTTTGTTCACTCATTAACACACCATTCTTGAACATGCGCAGCCCAGAGCGATTTGACCACGTGACTGTCAAATAAAACCATGACCCAGGTTGCACCGGGAAATTACACTTCCATTTGCGATTTTTCATAAATACAAGTGCAGAAATATAGCGTTCTTGAGTTCCATTTATAGCCCGTGTGGTTTGAAATATCACTAACCCCGAGGTGTTTGATATTACACTAGTGTCACTACCAAGCAATATCTTTGTCTCGTTATCATCATTCGATAATTTTACCCAAAGTCCAACACTGATACCATTTTTCTTACAGTAACGTGCATCGCATACACATTCTTGCAAGAATTTTCCCAACCTAACCCAACTAACATTGCCAGAAATAGATAAATATCCTCGCCCCTCGCCAGTAATAGACACACCAGTTCCTCTTTGTCGTCCATCACGTGAATATCTTACATCTCGCACCTGAGTTTCGTAGTCAAGTGGCCAGTAATGACGGGAACCACGGTAAAACCCACCTGGATAAAATAATTTATTTTATGATTTATTTATTTACGAACTTTGATATAAGGGACAGGTAAATCCCCACAGAGTTTATATCTCCAATGCAGGGTGCATGAATAATTGGTATAAAAATTTAACAACTCATTTTGTTAAAAAGACTAGAGAATGACATTTTATACATACACTTTTAAAAGTCTCAGGAATATCCACATCATATACATGTTATGTTGCATAATGACAATATTCTAGCACTTTAGATTTGAACTGAGAAATAGATATACATGCATGTTGGTTCAAAATTAATATTAATAATTATGTACATTATTAAAGTGCCTATATCACTTGTGGGATCTTTATGGATTTGAAAAGAGCGTAAAAAGTTAGTTAATAAGTGCAATAGTTTTGAGGATATAGGCCTTTAAACAACGGACTGTTCCTGAGTCCCAGTTTCCTGGGCTCTAAACACGGCTATTGAACTTGGCCTTTTTCCAAACGGTCCATTGTGCATAGGAACCTGGGACTCAAATGCATCTGGAGGACAAATTAGCAATCTATACATAATATAACTTTTATAAACAAAGCAAATTTTGTAAAACTTTATGATAATTTTGTATTAAAATGGTTAATTTTTGCGCTGTATGTGGTTGTTGTACCCGAACAGATATTGTTTGGGAGCATCTGGAGGACACTCTAAGGATCTTTTTTATCTACTCTACAAATATAAAATAGAATGATATGAAAAAGAAGATATCTTAACCCAAGAGCAAGAAGATTGACTCATTTTTTCCAGATCCAACATATCACAACACACTGTATAGTGCGCTAATCAGCTATGACGTATTGTGCACCTTATAACTAAGGTCTAGCCAAGAGTACGTTTCTAATTTACGAATAGTACCGATTGACATGCCAGCCGGGAAAAAGCAATTTCAAGATAAATATATACAAGCCCAACAAATGACTTTCAAATTATACAGAACAAAATTAAAATAATATAACTTATTTCCTATATGTAGGCAAATGTATTTTTTCGGTTATCCCTTATTTGAAAGTCATTTGCTGGGCTTATATTCAAATATATCCTGGCAGTTTGTTCATGCAGGATTTATACCCTGATGGGTTTGGCATGTTATATGATATTTTCCCGCTGATCTCTCTGCTTCATGACCGGCTGTGTTTGTATAATATGTTCAGTATTGTTTACGGAACCTATTATATTTTCAGGATGTGCCCAGACACTCATATAGCAGGATCATCTGTTAGTGATCGACATTACTAACAATTTTAATTGATATGATGTAGAATTATATATTGGAAAGTATTATACTATACAAAGATGACCTTGCCGTCTAAAACAGATGAACTATGTTGATAACATTGTCTCCTCAGGAGTTAATCCTGAAAACGAGATACCGGAAATGAAACACATACCAGACACGATGCATAAGACAATTTGCTTCAAGTAATAACACCAATACAAACGTTATACACATGCGCATGTGTGAATGACTGCATGTGTGAAAAGCCTCTAATTTAATGAAGGAAAGCAACATGTCTAAAGTTCACATACGCATAAAGCATACATTTAACATTTTTAGTCAAGTTAAAATCTGATGATCAGCACTTTGTACTACTTTATGAATGTCAATCATGAATGGAACTTAACGGGAATCTATGTATTTTCAAAATTATCTGGCTCGTGTAGATAAGATTCCATTGCCAAAGGCATTGCAAACTCGTGCAGCTTATCTCTGAAGCCAATTTGTTGTATGTTTATTATTTTTCAATTTTGCGAAAAACTCCACGAACCTAAAATACTATCTGGTTCAGTGAAAGGCACGCGTAATCATGAAGGTGATGATTTTTGGCAATCGAATAGAGTTTGAGGTATAATTCTTTGTACGTTGTTTGTAAAATGCGTGGGGAATCTGGCTATCGAGTACCGTGCAAGTTTTTTTCATGACGTTTGGCTGTAGCCATGCAGCAAATATATATGTCGAGTACCCGATGTATTCAGTTTTTAGTGTTCATCCTGTATATAAATATTATTATTACCAAAACTTAGCATTTAAAGCGGAAATTCTTTTACTAAATTCACATGCAACGCATAATCACATGTCTTTCATCCAGAGATCCTAGCTAGCAACGGGTTAGGATAAAACGCGTATACGGACGGACGGACGAATTATTTATATTCTCGCTAAATGTCATTTAACAGTGATGGTCCAAAAACGTTTTTCTGCCCTTTATAAGCTATATCCACGCAGGTCAAATAATTTTACATCATACGTTTGAAACAAGTGAACTTATTGGCGTTTTGAAAGTGAATGTATCCAATTTTAATTGTAAGTAATTTATCCATATTTAATTTATCCAGTAATTTGTCCGTCCGTCCGTATCCGCGTTTTATTAACCCAGCTAGGAACGCTAGAACGCCACTTGAGTAAACTATGAGTAAACGAACTGAACAATTAACGGCATCTCTCTATTCTGTAAAGAACATCCGTCATTACTTATCAAACAGTTTTAGTCAGACGCCATAGGCTAGTTTGCATTTCTTGATGCCGATAAAAACAATTTGGGTCGCACACTAATTTTAGCATGCTTTACATTTTATTGTCAGAAAATAATATTATGATTATGAGTTATCTATGTGCAAACAATCCAACATTTTTGTTGGTCAAAAAACCGGCCAAAACAAATATGACGCTTCAATAATGTCAACAAACTAGACATCAGTCACGAAAATATCTTCCAAAAACTAATAAGGTATGATTACTCCTAGCATTTGTCGGGCCAAATCCAAGTTTTGCAAAAGTGATAATGACAACTATGTTGAAATTATCTTCTTGTCAAATTACTTCTATCTTTCCTAAAAAAAGTTCTGTTTTCATCTTTCATATCATAAAAAAGTTCTAAACTCTAACTGAAACGCAATTCGCAGTGACAGTGTGTATAAACGAAGTTCTATATCAGTTTTATATACAAGCAGAACAGAACACGGCAAGCGATTTGATCTCGCGGTAATCAAAAACAAGTAAACAACAATACCGCATAATGATTAATGTAACATAAAATGCCGTTGCCGTTGGTTCAAAATTACTTGAAAACAAATTCCTTGATAGAGTCCGAATTTCCGAAAGATGTTTCTTCGTATTCCTTCATCCATGCTACGCAGTGACTGCATGCATGCTATCAATATCATGACCATCTCATTGACAGTATTTCAGTGTTCTCACAAGGAACTCAACTATATAACAACTTTTATAATCTATAGGATCGGTTAAACAAGCCACAAAGTTGGCCAAATATCATGAAACAACCTTGAACTATTTGGTTTATAAACTGCTTAATTTTCAAATCTCTTTGGAAATATGATCTAGATTTAAAATCTGCATGTTCTTTAAAAAATAAAGACTTTAAAATATTTGCAAAAAGAGCAGTAAAGAATGTTATTTCAACAACATTGGCATAAACTCATCTATTTACGGGTGTTATTCAAACAGGCCATTCACTCACTCTTCCGTTCCAATCAATGGTCCGTTTCTAGAATTATTTAATACTCCATGTCCTTACTCTTCTTAACAATAAAATGAATTTAACCCCTTTTTTACTGCGAAAATTAAACGTACATAACTCGGATTAGTTTTCGATTCGTCAGTGGTGTAATTGGTCTGTAATATCTTATTATTCCACATATACCAACAACAAATATAATTGCGTAGTCTTAGATTGGGTATAGACAGTAATTACGAACAGGAAAAAACAATTTCATCTAGGATGTTTTTCCGATGTGCGTGATGGCTTCAACGGAACTTTTTCAAGGCGTGTTCGTCTTGAATTCATATGCACGTCATGCATAATCTTGTTATAAAGTAATACTAAGCCAAATCTTGGCTCATGCTATGATTTTTATTGATTTATCTAAAGCCCACTGTATATCAATATCAACTTTATATTATTAACATGCCAAAACATGGCCTAATATTATAACGCCGCCAAAATTAAATTGAGGAAAACGGGCGGTTTGTAGTTATAGTCACAATAGTCAATATAGGCCTAAAGGAAAAACCCAAACTCCTACAGGCTATACACTAGTCTACAGCAAATTAAATAATATAAAGACTTAAAGTATTAATAATATTAAGTGTATTTTGGCTTCCGGCTTCATCGTAGTGTCTTGATGAAGTGCAGTTCAGTTTTATTTTCTTTAGATTCATTTAGTAATTTCTCACTCAAAGAACACTGTCACTGATAATAGTGATAAATTGCAGTAATTGTGTGTTTGCTAGCGTTATCGAGATATATCTCAAAATTGTGCAAGGCAACATACAGATAAACCGCCATATTTTTGGCAAATACTTCAGCTAGAAGACTGATAAAACATGCACTTGTTTTTCTCAAAGTTGCTATCAACATTGTTCAGAAAAGCGAAATTTTCTTAACTCAACTGATAATGATATACCTCATATCATATGAAACTAATGTTATTCGATCTAGATTAATTAAAACAAGTTATTTAGTTCAACTTTGGAAAATGTCATTGTTATAGCTACAATTCTCAATGGTCAATGTAATTGTCAATGACGGTCAATTGGAAATTGAAGCCAAGAAAACTATTGATATAATTGTTTTGTATATATTTTAACTGACCAATAAAATTCTCAGTTTGATCCGAATCCATTTAATCCGATGATTGTTGTGCGTTTGCAATTCATGATTTTGCTTTATTTGACGATAATGAGGCGTTTTAAAAATAAACAAAATATTCTTGTGAAGTTGTGTGCATGCATGTTTACATATCCCAATTTAATAAACGAAGCCTTTCTAGCTGAACAAATTAAAATACTTTCTCTGTTATTATAATGGCTACATCTACATGTATGTGTCCAACATCAATCCAAATCTTCACCAAAACCATTTTACTAGATTTTTGAAATAAAATGTTATATTTATTATTTGGTTGTGGGCTCTGGCGCCGTGGGAAAGAGTTCAATATCTCAAATGCTCCAGTGTATAGGTCGCGTTGAACATGCAATATTCAAGGCTAAAGGAACTAACTAACTACCTCAAAATATAGAAAAACGTTTCTTTCTATATTTCCCGCATAGCTACATTTAACTTGAACCAAAACTTAGGAAACGTTAAATCGTTAATGGAAAGTTGCAGTTAGCTCGCATACATGAAAAGATGACGAGAGTTCTATTTTGAATCAGCTTCAAACTGTAATTGAGTCTTTAGCCTGCGCGCAGATATAGTCTGCGCGCAGGCTATTGAGTCTTGGGCATATTAAAGAAGCATAATATTTCTATTTTGAATCAGCTTAAATTAAACCTCCTGGGCAAATATAGAAAAATAGTATTTCTATTACGTCCTCTATATTGCTAATATTTTCTACAAAATTTGTCCCGTGATGAATGTACTAGATAATAAACAGGCGTTCAGCGTTTTCATGTACCTGATGAACGGACAATACAGCTCGTTGCGCGTTAAGCAAAGTGATGATAGTTGCGCGACTAGTCTAGACGACGTAATACCATGAATACATATATTGTATATACTGAATGAAGAATGAATGAACAATGGACAACCTATCAATTTATGTGCTATTGCTAGGAACAAAATGAGTTTATTGTACAAAATGTACAGTATATTATATAATATATATATATATAGGAACATAACTACATCGACACGATACTGAAACGAAACAAACTGCACAGTAGTCTGTACATACCTTTAGTTAAATACTTGCGATCTGTTTTTGACACATGACCTACAACAAAGGTTAATATATCATATTAGTATAGAACCACATGTTGTATTTGCTGATATTCTTGACAGTCTACGAACTTTAAACACTCTCAATATGGTCTGGTCATCCGTTAGATGGGTCACGCTATGACGCAGATATACTGTACAAGCAGTACAAATTCTAGTAAACCATAGTGCTAGTGTTAAATCATATTAACGCGGACATGTATTTAACAGCAGCTATTACAGTATCTGCTAAAAATCTAGTAACATGAATATGGCTAACTCCAGCAAATAAAGTTGTCCCTAGAAAATAATCAAAACATATAACACGTTTAATACTAATATAATGTGTACATAATACACTCAGAAGTGCCAATAATAAGTAAAATTATAAAGCACTTTCACACAAAGTAAAATAAATCCGAATTTGTTGGCTTCTCGCGTGATTTCACAGCCTAGACATTATTTTCATAATTTACAACTCACTTTAAACAATCATAAAAAAGGAGTCTCTTTCTACCTTGGCGCAGTGACTCATCCTCATAATTAAATTTAGTCCAACACAATTTGAAATAACACACCGCAACGCAGAGAAGTAGGCAATTTTTCCCCAAACCATTCATTGCTCTTTGTGAATTACGCCTTGTATAACCAACACAACTTGCGCGAGCATTCAATGATCACTACGACTATTAAACAGGACCTGTATGTCAGAAACGCACGGCTATTTAACCAAGATTAATACAACAATATCTTATCTCTGCTCGGGTTTGGCGTGTATGCGGTGAAAATCTTTTAACCGGAAGTCTGGTTAAATCGGAAGCGAGCGTCGCCGCGTCAAATCCCTCGGTCAACCAAGAACGGACGCTGTTAACCCTGAACGTGGGCGCAATGTTGACAAAGCAATATAATATAATGAAATAAACAAGTTGATATGGGATGGTAAAGAAAGTGAATTATTTCTTTTGTTTTTGTGTTATTAGCTTCCACACCATGTCGCTCAAATTAGGAATCATACGCAAACTCGTCCGTTTATGTATCATCTATGCTCGAATTCGATCAGTTGGTTTCATGCATGAACACGAACGGCACAATTGGTGCAATGTTGAGTTTCAAATTATTCTGGTCTACGTGACCATAGTGTGCGAACTCAAACGTCATTTCCCACGCTCATTTTTTGCTACTTTCCGTGCAAAGAATGAGCGTGGGAAATTACGTCTGGGTTCGCGGTCCCGGACTACATGACTAAGGCTCGACCAATAACGATTGCAAATTATTTCGATGTTATTTAAAAAATGTTAACGAGCAAGTAATGAGCTAAACGGGTTAATTAACCAACTGTAGATCAAATCAAATAACTGCCACTGTTTTATTCGTTACACAAAGCGGGAAGGACTAATTTCAATTCATTCAACATATGGTATAATGTAAATATGTATAAAAAAAAGGTAATCGAACTTCAGCGCGCTATTGCATCTGAATTACTCTGCGTATGAACGAGATTTTTCATATTCGGAAAGATTAGGCTTTTATTATCATTATTACTACTTTATTATATTTCAATATGGAACTATTTCACAATATATAAAACTAACTATATAGTGATATACAGAGAGAAAACAAAAAGAGTGATATTCCAATATAAGCTGTATCAACTTTCATTTCAATTAAAACTTATTTTTGAAAGATTGGATAGTTTGATACTGTAACTAAATCTTTTTTCTTGAAATTAGCCAGGTTTGGTTTAGGTGGAAAATCGTTTTGCACCTGTCTCGTTTCGTTATTGTGTACGCCCATGCATCGGTTCTTTGAAATAAATTAGATATGGAGCGAGGAACCATTGAATTTCTGACTTTAAACATTAGTGTAGCAAGTTGCCGGTTCCTACGAGTCTCCAGATTATTAAGGATTAGGTGTTGTAGAAGAACACAGGAGCGGACATCATATCCACACTTAGTGATAATGGCGCGCAGCTCTGTTTTGTAAACGCTGCATGTAGTCGAGCCGAGGCCGCCCCATAGCTGTGAACAATATTCAAAGTAAGGTCGCACTAATATTTTATAAGCAATTAGTAAGGTTTCAAGGTCCAAGAATTCTCTTACTCTTTTTAGTACATTCAAACCTCTGTAATTCATTCCAAGATTTCCAACTTAACGTCTCATCTAACATTAGACCCAATGATTTAATCGTTTTAACTCGTTTGATTTTTTCTGTGCCGAGATAGATTGGAGGATCTGTATTTAAATTATTTAAATGGAGGTTTTCTTAGTATTTAAACTGAGTTTATTTACGGTCAGCCAGTACAGTACATTTTTTAGGTTGTTATTTAGTGCGCTTGTAACATGCAGTAACTCTGAACATTTTTTATCGGACTCGTACTTGCTTATTTTTTCTCCATTTGGCATGAAAAACATGTTATTTAATAGCTAGGCTATAAAAGCCTGATCTTTGCTAATATGAAAACATTTTGTACATACGCCGAGTAATTCACGTACAATAGTGCGCTGAAGTTCGATGACCTTTCTTTTATACACATTGTAGTCTCTTCTGACGACATATCCGGTATGGGGAATTTCGATCGAGGATGTGGACAAGTAACGCGATAAAAATATTTATCTAAAACAGCGCGTATAACTACAATCATGGAAATTAATTCGTAGATTAAGGAAATCCCCCCCCCCCCCACCACTTTAAAATGTTGGCTTGTGCCGGGTCGACCAAGATTAGAATTATGAGTTGAACCGACATCGTACTAGGGGGGGGGTAGTATTTCTAGCGATCATGGACGTTTGTATTAAATAAGAATAAAATAGCTTTACAAAATAGTAAGACAAGGTGCGTTTTAAAAAATAGGTATGCAAAGCGTACATGTATCTGTGAAAAAACTCAGTTGATTCACATTTTGTATTTCCTTGAAAGGAACTGAATAATGAAGATGACATGGGACAATTGAAATATTTCATCACTTATTATTATAATATAATAGCAAATAAGACTTTAGCAGAGGGCAGCAAGGACAACTGCCCTCCCCCCGCCAAGAAAATGTAATTAATTTTATGTGATTATGATTGTAACATAATTATGCAGTCAAGAAATAAAAATTTCATGGAAACAATATTTGAAGTGTCTATACAGCCAACAGCCAGCTATTTAGTAAACTGTCACTTGTCAAACCATGAAGTTTCAAAACTTTATTGTAATCATATATGAAGCAAAAGTTCTGTTACTTGTTGTTTACACTGCCAATGTTAGGGGTGCACTGGAACATTGTTCCGGCCGGAACCCTGATTTTTCATAGTTCTGGTTCCGGTCGGAACTAATAAAAAAACCATGGCCAGAACCAGAACTTTGTCCTTTTCAGAGAGATAGAATATCAAGTTTATTCATTGAATAGCATAGGAAGAAATTTGGACTACACAAGATAAATGTACACTATTAACGTGCTCTCTCCTTGATGACTGAAAGTGTCTGTCTGGCAGCAGACAAAGTAACATATGACCATATATCACTTAATGAATCAGTTCCGGTTCAAGCCCGAACAGTTCCGGACAGATCCGGTTTCGGCCGGAACTTTAAAAATTGGTTCCGGTGCACCCCTAGCGAATGTCAACTGTTGAGTAACATACACAAACTATTCGAGGAACATGCATTACTGTAGCAAAGCTAGCAAAGAGTCCATCATATATTGAAGACCACTGAATAGTAGAGAATGTTTTAACACAACATATGATACCCACACAAAAACAATTTGTGTTGTGGGAGAATATCGGTTTGAGTAAAGGTTTAATCACAAGTTTAGTTTTGTAAATTGTGTGCCATTGGTCTGATTATTGTAGCTGTTAAGTTATTTTTCGTACTAATGCAAGTGGGTTGTTCTGACAAAATTATCTAGCCAATATCCAGCTTTTTATTCATCATTCTGGCAGGGTTTGAATTTTATCGCGGCAATCGCGGCAATTGCCGTAGAGGGAGAACAAAATGCCGTTGATTATTGCGGCAACGACGGCAATTTTTTGCCGTATAGTGTAATTTTTATACTGCTCACTGTGCATTGCTATTTTGATACTTGAATTCAGATGTTGATCAAATCATGCGTAAATTACTATTTTAGTCTTTTGTAGCTTGTCAACAATCCAAAGTAACAATAAACTAAATTTTTATTATTTTGAAAAAATGCCGTGGAAACTTCCAAAATTGCCGTAGACAGCCGCGCGTTCAACGGCAATTTTTAACGCCATTGCCGTCGATTGATTTCAGGGAAATTCGAGGCCTGCATTCTGGTATATATATATACTGGTATATATATATACTGGTATATATATATATATATATATATATATATATATATATATATATATATATATATATATATATATAT
>CACRXK020004658.1:0-30794 GCA_902702795.2 Paramuricea clavata | reverse complement strand
TACAGAAAGAACATAACATTTTTGATAGTCATGTCTCAAAGTTGTGTCTCAGTTTTTGGGGGGAACCTCCTACGTTAAAGGTTTCAGATCTGTTTCTGATTTTAAGATTACAATCATACCTGATTGTGGTTCACTTGGTTTTAAATATGGTTTGGGTTTAGATAACTTCATCACTACAGAAAGAACATAAAATTTCTGATAGCACTCAAAGTCATGTCTCAGTTTTTTATATTCTGGTTTTAAGATTTCAATCATATACCTGATTCTAGTTCATTTGGTTGCACAATTGGTTTGGGCTTGGATGACTTCATCACTACAGAAAGAACATAACATTTTTGATAGTCATGTCTCAAAGTTGTGTCTCAGTTTTTGATATTCTGGTTTTAAGATTTCAATCATATACCTGATTCTAGTTCATTTGGTTGCACAATTGGTTTGGGCTTGGATGACTTCATCACTACAGAAAGAACATAACATTTTTGATAGTCATGTCTCAAAGTTGTGTCTCAGTTTTTGATATTCTGGTTTTAAGATTTCAATCATATACCTGATTCTAGTTCATTTGGTTGTGCAATTGGTTTGGGCTTGGATAACGTCATCACTACAGAAAAAACATAAAATTTCTGATAGTCATGTCTCAGTTTTTTATATTCTGGTTTTACGATTTCAGTCATATACCTGATTCTAGTTCATTTGGTTGTGCAATTGGTTTTGGCTTGGATAACTTCATCACTACAGAAAGAACATAAAATTTCTGATAGTCATGTCTCAAAGTTGTGTCTCAGTTTTTGATATTCTGGTTTTAAGATTTCAGTCATATACCTGATTCTAGTTCATTTGGTTGTGCAATTGGTTTTGGCTTGGATGACTTCATCACTACAAAAAGAACATAACATTTTTGATAGTCATGTCTCAAAGTTGTGTCTCAGTTTTTGATACTCTGGTTTTCAATCATATACCTGATTCTAGTTCATTTGGTTGTGCAATTGGTTTGGGCTTGGATAACTTCATCACTACAGAAAGAACATAATTTTTTTTATAATCATGTCCCAAAGTTGTGTGTCAGACTCTCAGTTTTTGATACTCTGGTTTTAAGATTTCAATCATATACCTGATTCTAGTTCATTTGATTGTACATTTGGTTTGCGCTTGGATGACTTCATCACTACAGAAAGAACATGAATTTTTTGATAGTCATGTCTCTGAGTCGCGTCTCAGTTTTTGATATTCTGCATGGTTTTAAGATTACAATCATACCTGATTGTGCTTCACTTGGTTTTAAAAATGGTTTGGGCTTGGATGACTTCATAACTACAGCAAGAACATAAAATTTCTAATAGTCATGTCTCAAAGTCATGATTTCAATCATGCCTGACTCTGATTCGATTAGCGTTTCTCACGCCGCCATTTCGGAGTGGCATTTCAGCCGAAGTCTGCGAGATAAGTCCATATAACAGCGGCTTTTTATAATTTTTTTGACGAATGATGGTAAATTTGCTTTGTAAATGGTTAGTTTATTTTGAAAAATTGCTTTTCATATTATTTTAATTGTCTGCATTGGTTAACGAGAATTAGATGCCACCCAAAAATGACGGATATTCGTCATCGTGAGAAAGGCTAATTGGTTGTACAACTGGTTTGGGTTTGGATGACTTCACCACTAGAGAAAACATATAAAATTCTGGATAGTCATGTTTTATTCAGCCCATAGCTGCACACATTAGGAAACCATAGAGCGCCGTCTGAAACATTAGTGGCATTTCATTTCTGAACAGTGTTGTAGTGTACCTTGTTTTGTCTCGTTCTGTGGGCATGGTTGAGCCACGACAAGGAGTTCGGAAGTGAGGGAACGCGCTATATTGTCTTTATAGTCATCAAAGAAGAGCGGAGCGCGGGGATCCAGAGGTGTGGACAGTTTCCAAGAGCGGTGTGAGAACAATTTAAAAGTTGTGTACGTTTCTTTCCTCTCCGCATGATCCATTAAAAATGTTGCGTCATTTTCTGGAAAAGGAAAAAAGATCAAGATTAACATTTCGTTAGCGCAACATTACATGTGAATGTGATCAAAAGCGCTTTATATCAAGTATTACACGCTTACCTAATTACATACTTAGCCTATAGGCTATTTTAAAGTGCCTATGACACGAAATTTCACCCCATTTTTTTATGATTGCATTGTAAAGATCACTTAAAATGACTTAATAATAACGGCTTATTGACCTCGCTTGAAATATCAGACCGAGGTTTTTTAGTATGGACCGAGCGACGAAGGAGCGAGGTCCATGCAAAAAAACAGAGGTCTTATATTTCACAGTACAGACCGAACAAGCGAGGTCAATAGTCGTTTTTTTATATGGCTGAACTGTGAGCATATGCTTTTCGCGCGAATTAAATCGGCTATCGTCAGTTTCACTGGGTAACAATATACGGTAGGCATGCATGCTCAATCAAAAACAATTTGGTTGTTTGACATTTTTATCTCTACATATTAATGACACACAATTGGAAAATTAAAAAGCAAAATTTTTTTCTGTTTGCAAAGCAAAAATTTCCCGCCAGATAAACGACATCCGGGACACCGGTCCAGATACGGAAAATACGGACCACGGTCCGGATATGGGTTTTTACGGACCGCTTGTCAACCAATCAGAATAGAGAATTTTAAAAAGTCATATAATAAATTCTTTTATAGAATTTTGGTAACTTGCTTCCTTTGCAAGATATTCAACTTTGTTTCATATGCAAATATCACCGGTGTGACATCACATCGCATAATGACATTTTGAAAACGCAATATTTTACCTTGATAAAATATTTTTACAAACAAATACAGTGGGTTAATTACCAGTTATGAAATTAATACATATACAAGGGCAATTTTTAAGTTTTTTGGATACGTATTCTTTAAGAAAACTATACTTTTCTGAAAACTCATTATGTGATGTGATGTCACACCGGTGATATTTGCATATGAAACAAAGTTGAATATCTTGAAAATGAAGCAAGTTACCAAAATTCTATAAAATAAATTATTAAGTCATTTTAAGTGATCTTTACAATGCAACCATAAACATTTGGGGTGAAATTTCGTGTCATAGGCACTTTTCCAATTCAATGACTTTCCAGGATTTTCAAGGCCCGCGGACACCTTGGATATTACTTTCATTTAACTGTGTTTATCCTAACCCACCCTGTCAACTTTCCCTGTGGGAGAAAACCGGAGCGCCCAGAGAAAACCCATGACTTTCGGCAGAGCGTGGCCTGCCCCCACCGAGCTCCACACAAAAGTTAACACATTCACGCACTAGACTCTTCCAAATAAAATTCACGGCTTTATTTACACTGGATAACTTTCACATTTCTGCCTCGGGTTTCTGTGGCACAATGACAATTAGGGATCAGTCATTATTTCTTCTTCTTCTTCTCCTTCTTCTTCTTCAAATATATTTACGCACAGTGACCTTTCAGTTTCCTGTTTTTCAAAGGGCCATGCATGCTTTAATCTATTTACATGAATTAATTTGAGTAAAAATCTAAGAATGATACAAATTATATTAAGGCGCAAAAATTTCAATACTCATGCAAGATATTTATACAAGAAGGTATTTCTAAACATTATAACAGCCAACAACATGTTTCCATTGCAAATAAATTTTGCACTGATGTTTCCATCATTAATTTTACCTGTTCTGAATTAATAGCTTGAATGAATTGAAAATATATATATATATAATAGATGGTTCCAGATACAGAGGAAATTTTGATCTAGAGAAGAAGAACGAAACCATTACCATAGCTGGAAAGAGCATTTTAAAATGAGTAAAATTGCACAGTTTGGTTGCGAATTGTTGTAAAAAGAGAAAAATGTAGCCGTGTGAAGTTCGCAAATTTTGTATATATTTGCATTATACACCGGAAAAATAACCATTTTTCGGCCGAAAGTGGTTATTATTCCCGCGCGTAATACAAATATATACAAAATTTGCGAACTTCACAGGGCTATATTTTCTTCATTTTCCCACCTTTAGCAACCAATCTTTGCAGTTTTACTCATTCTAAGACGCTCTTTCTAGCTGTGGTGTTGGATTTCGTTCTTCTTGCCTTGATCAAAATTTAGTCTATAGCTGGAATCATCCATTGTCTCAACCCATTGAACTATAAATAAACTGGAAGGTTAACTGCTATGATGAAGGCCTATGATTTGATGAAGCCAAAATAGTTTTTCTGAGTTATGAGCAGAATTACTTGACCCCAAACGTTCGGCTATATATCAAATTGAAGCTATTGAAAATTGCTATTCGGTGTGGAAATTTCAAGACTTCAGCGAAAAGAAAAATATTTAAAAAATACAAAAACAACTGCAAAACGGCAAATTATCGGTAATTATGTTTGTAATTTTTCAGTACTTTCCTTTTAGCTAAAATCTTGAAATTTCTACACCAAATAGCGTTTTTCAATAGCTTTAATTTGATATATAGCCCAACGTTCAGTGTTGAGTATTTCTGCTCATAACTCAGAAAAACTTAAATGCACTGGCTTCAATTTCCCCCCCTGAGTTAGCCTTCCAGTTTATTTATAGTTCAATGTCTCAACCTCGTTCCCAGGAAGGGCCTGGGAACGAGGTTGCCATTGTCTACGATTTCACGAGCCGAGATTACTCCGCGGTATGAGAAACAACTTTTGGGGACGTTTTTGGTTTTGGTAACTGGTAAGTTGAGTATACGGCAGAGGAGTGGCACCGAAGAGAAAAGGGAGTATATTTATATTATGTTATATTCTGTAATTCTTCCTTTGCTAAACTTACTGAAGTCCTCGGTCGACTGTTTTTCCTCCAAGATTATCGTGTGATTTTCTCTTCGTAAATATTTTCCTGGATATCTCCGCGACTCCAACGCAAACAATCCGGGGGCATTAATAAAACTCCCATGTCTCACTTGAAATAACTCTGGATCTTTGGAGAAATATACGCCGCTACTATGGTTACTGGAAAGGCCTCGAATATTATCCACATATTCTGAGAAATCTGCCTCGCTATTAAACGATGATTGGTTGACGAATATCACAACAGCACATCTCGACTTGGGTGATCCTAAAAATGAATTTCGAGACAAGTCGTTTGGTGTAAGCCAATCAGTAGACAATTTCCATTATGGAGTAATTTTAAAACTAAGCAAAGAGATGCAAATCAATCACCACAGCTATAGAAAGAACATACTAAAATTAGTAAAATTGCAAAGTTTGGTTGCGAAATGTTGTAAAATGCGGAAAATATAGCCTTGCAAAGTTTGCAAATTTTGTATACTTTGCATTGCGTGCGGAAATTGCTACCATTTTCGGTTCCGCACGCAATACAAAGTATATACAAAACTTGCAAGGCTATATTTTCCGCATTTTACAACATTTTGCAACCAAACTTTGCAATTTTACTAATTTTAGTATGTTTACTTTTTTTTGTATACTTTTTTTTGTTTCTTGCTAAGATAAAAATTAGTCTATTAATGGGAATTGTCTATTATAGATATAATAAAATAATAGACATAATTAATATATATAATATAATTTAGATATAATAAATGGCGCTATAGACAGAATAAAATAACAAAAATTGTAACTTAATGCGTTTAAAATTATCAACGAATATAATACACCATAAAATGATCATGTTTAAATGTGATTAAAATGAAGAAGGATTATACGGAATATTTCATACCTTCCGAGGATCGTATAATACTCCCGAGATAAAATAACACAAATATCGTAAAAAGCATTTTACTTCCTTGTGGAAGGTCACAGCTTCAAAGATTTCGCTCACATATCGTTTGATAAGCATACTAGCCATCTCGTAACATTGGTTTTTGAAGCAAAGTATATCATTTTAAATAGTGAGTGCTTTATTTTTCAATTCTAGCGATATTTTACGCTCGGTTGATTTTGATGTGTATAGAGGTAGCGAGCCGTGAAATTTTTTACTTTATCCACCTGCATGTCTATTATGGCTAAAGTAAAGGCCTGTTTTATACGTCGAATGCAATTCAAACAATAGATAATGAAGCTTAATGAGGTTTATCATCTCATTATCTATTGTCTTAATTGCATTCGACGCGACCAAAATTCGACTGCTCTTTTGGCCTTGGACAAACTGATCATGCAGTATGATTCGACACAAAGAGTTTCGTATGTTGATATATATACTTAACTTAACTGGTATATAACTAACCTGACTCCGTGACCGGAGTTCACTATATGAATGAGTTTTGCATGATCGTGTCTAAGATAAGTATAAGATTATAAATAAACGATGACCAGGGTCAGGGACCGGTTGTATAAAAAAGTTTTTAAAGTTAATAACTATATAGTTAACCAATCAGACTCGCGGATTTTAGATTACAGAATGGGAAGTTAAAAAGTAGTAATTAAGAGTTGTATACAACCGTCCCCCGATTTGGATGTACAGCAAAGTTAGCTTTGATAAATGCTATAGGCTGAACCGCGTACTACGAACGAAGTCCTGCCAAGGAGTGCAAGTCAATGTAAATTAGCCATTTCCAAATCAAGCAGAGGACTGGAGTCGCTTGTTTGGAGGGACAAAAAAAAAAACAATTTGCCGAATATGGCATCTAGGAAGTTTTTCTACATTCCTAAAGTTATTTGTGCAGCCTGAAACGCAACAATTATAATAAGGCATCTTTTAATATATATTTAGCTCGCTCACTATAACTTCTTGTCCCTCCAAACCAATCTCGAAACCCGAACCTGCAATCCTCTGTGGAGGATTGCTGGCTCTGCTTTCGAGATTGCCTATAAACGTTCCTCCAAACATCAACTAGACCCAGTCTTCTGCTCGATTGGGAAATGGCTAATTGGTTTCCATGCAATTGTAGACTCTCAATCACTCAGCGTAACTATTTTATCACATGCAGATTCTTACCATGCAGTTAGCACTACGTCTGTTGTCGTTGAATAAACTCCCAGTGTGTTGCCACAGCCCATTTACGTCGAAGTGGCATTCAATGTTCAAAACGTCCAACTACAAAGAAGAATTCTAGAAAGAAACGAGCTACACAGCAAACACAATATGCAACGACAGGCACAACGATGTAAAAAAATGGGGCGCGCAACAACAATAATCTATCTTATTACTTATCAATTAGCCTTTCCCAAAAGAGATCAACAGTGCGTTCTGGGATCGTTTGATTTTTAAGAAAAATTAAAAAATCAAGGAGGGACAAAATATATCAACTTTTTAGACGACCAAAAATGAAATATCTCCTTTTCACATTAAACTTTTAATTTAAATTTGTGCTGCCATATTTCTTGTCCCTCCAACACGGGATTTGCGCGACTAGACCAAGGACCTTGGGAAATGGCTAATTGCCAAGTTCGTAGTTTTTTTACTCTGCATATAAGAGCTTTTGTGATTTACATCCCGATTTTATTTAACGTTTAGTAATGATTGAAAGCCATGTTTCGTTTTCCGGCATGATTTAATTATCTGGTTTACATTATATTTTTGAGTATGTAGACTATTACAATTTACATGCCCAACTACTCAAGTTTGCAAAGTTACATTTGAATGACTAATATACTGCATCATAAGTGATAACGAAAATAAACAAGACAAGGACTTGATAACGCTTTCTATACTAATCAAAAAATATCATCAATTCCCCTTTAATGAAACAATTAATATCCCTTAGGGCAATCACAAATTATCCTCTTGAATTATCCAACTAATCACTACAGTTTTGGCTGGTACGCCTAAATGTCAATATATATGCACGTGTTATTACTAAGCACAATTGAAGCTTAAACCAGCAGTCGTGCCAGCATCTTCGCATTCTTGTTCTCTCAGGGTATCGTGAAAAACTGTGTTTTGTGATACATCACCTCTATTCCCCGAGTAAATTACTCCTACTTGAAGATTATTTCGTTTGTATATTGGCCTAAAGCTGCCCACTTTACCAACAAATACGTTATATCCGCCTTCTGTATGAATCCTTATAAACTCCTGTGTCCCACTGAACCGTCCATCTACAAGTGGAGTGATGGTGACGAGCACACCTCTCGCCTTTGATGCTGGACATTTGAATTCGGCACAAGTTGAAATATTTTGTGATTTTGCTGTCGAAACTATCGTGAAACCTTCTTCAACGTGTGGATTTTTTGAAACATCAGTACTTTTAACATGAAACGATACTGCTTTGTTGCGACAAGAATTCTCTGTGGTAATTTTTACATAGCATACGCTTAGTTCCAGCTTTTTATGCCATTTAATGTCTCCAGTCGAAATACCACTTCCACCTTGATTAGAAACATCAAATATCAAACCATTTTGATCCCGGCTAACTGAGCAAGACCTGTAATTTCTAAAGAAAGGCCCCCCACTCGTCGGATTTAAAATATCTTGTATAGTTATTCGATTGCTAAATCGATCCGCTGCATTTTCAGATTTGTGATACGTAATACCATGGTTGTCTTTCAAAGCGGTGACGATGTTATTGTCATTGGGTTTAAGAATTTTCTGACCAAATTCGGCCTGAATTGTAAGATTTCGACAAAATGTTAGTATGCACGACGATGCTCCGGCCGACATAGAATAGTCATAATATCTATTCAGTCCGCCTTGCCTAGATACTGCTGTGATTTTCACTGATTGTGATGTTGCAGCAAATGCGTTGTTATCCACTATGATTTTCACAACGCATATATTACCCAACTTATCTATATTAACAAGACGTTTGAAAAGGGTATGATCAATTTTTCCGAAGTAAAACTTTCTTCCCGATCTTTTAGACCTGCGAGACTCGTGTGGTTGCAAGCCAGAATCCATGATACGCCAACGTCCAGTCTTCTCGTCCATATACCACAGCTTTATCTCTTCAGCTTCTTTTTCAGTAATATTGTACTGATCTAGATCTAAATTAACATCTACGGGTGCATTTGACTGCAACGGTTTGCCGTTTAAATCCGTGAAATCTATTTTCAACACTCCGAAGGTCTCGAGTAACTGTTGCTCGCCGTCATCACTAACAGCCGTAAAATCTCCGTCTGCTTCTTGGACTTGAGTTGCATTTCTTGGATCAGTAAAACTCACTTCCAAGTTTGCAGTTCCGTTGTAGATTTCACCACCTTCTGTCATCAGGCTTTGTGGAGGCAAAGATAGGACTACAGGGGCAGATTGTCCTTCACTACTGTTTGAAGATCCCATGGGTATTTCAATTGTTTCTGAAGCATTAATTAACATAGGCTGAGGACGTGGTTTCATTCTAACGTTGATGAATGTTTCGCGTCCAGGTACAACCGCTACGACTTTTGTCAAATCTTGAAAGTCATTGTATCTATCTTTTCCCTTGAAATTGAGAACAATGCGTGTTAGGTCACCGCGCATTGTGAAGAAAAAATCTCCATTCTTACCAGCTTGTGTCAGGTATTTCCCAGCGTGGTAAATATATCCATACTTGAAAGGAAGATTGTTTGGACCTCCTGTTGCTATTCCGTTTACCGTGGACACTTTGGGTGAGCAGGGACCACAACCACAACTTATTATGCGTGTTATATTAAAGGAAATTCCGGCAAAGCAGCGAATAACAATACTCTTTTCCGCCAAGGATTGGCAACAATAATTGTCAAAGCAGTTGTGTGAAGAAAACAAACTGTTTGAAATGCAACTTTCATCGCCACATCGTCCAATATCAACGATTGAAGAGTTGGTTTCTGCATCAACGCACCCCGGCGGCAGCGTGGTCGTTTCTTGTGATGGCCTCTCACTGCAGCTGTCGTTTTTTGCTGTAAAATTAGAAAAAATTGCCACGAAATGAAAAAATAATCGGACTGACGGAAGGAAAATTTCCTACACCTGCCTTCATCGTTTATAAGTACTGTATTGTTTTTTTATTGTGTTGTGAATAAGAACACCGCATTTATTTATTCGGCAAAGCTTTTGGTGACTAAGATATGCAAACCTAAATTATACAAGGGACTTATTATAGATAGCGATCTGTTTCAGTATATACTGCTAATTATGAAATTATCGCATCTCTTATGCAGTAACGAAGGCACGAATACCCATGCAGGTAATTTAGTTTGCCACGCCTCTGCATGAGCACCGTGCGATATGGGGATGAAATGGGAATGGAGGACGATATGGAGGGAATGGAAAGTGGGCTATTTCACTCCATGATTTTATCAAGTTCTTTGTAAATGGCCTTAAATAACTTAGAAATAATCCTGTTGGTGCTAATTTAAGATTCCTGGTAAAATTTTACTAGGGTGTTTTAACAGCGCACAAGTTTAGCTAAGTCCTTACTGAGCATTAGATTCGGTTTGTAATGCCATGATTTTAAATTCTCGTGAATAATGATAATTCATAAATAACGATCATCGAAAGACATAAACTTTATTACTTATTCGCATGCATCCGATCTGCTCATTCTTTATGATACCTGACATAATCTCAACTTACTAATAACTTTGATTTTGGCGGCATTAGAAAATTCTGCTCCATAGTCGTTGTACACTCTGCATTTTACTTCTCCAATCATATTTCTGTGCAGTCGAGGTATGATTAATTTACTGCTTTCGCTCTCGTCTTGTTGGTACTCGGTACTCGCTTACTGAACGGCCATTCAAGATCCTTTTCAGGGCAAGAAAAGAAATTCATGTTGAGTAAGAATAAAAACCCTTGAAAACAGAGTTTTTTTCAGGATTTTCTCTTGGGTCCGTTTTTGCAGAGAAGATTGAGTTTAGCTAAACAGATGGGGTGGTTGCAACCCCCCCCCCCTACCGGGGGGCTGACACGTGTACTCAATAAATGTTGTTGAGACTGAATGTGTTAAAGCAGGGGCACTGAGGGACACTGTAAACTGGTTAAAGAAGGCGTGAGATGAATTCCAGCGATTTTTTCTTAATTGTCGGGTTTCCAACTGAAAACTAATTTCCACACGTCACGAATTTAACTCAAACAACTTCATTTTTACTGCACTGAAACTTTGGTGAGAAGATTGAGTTTCAAAACTCGATTCAAGATTGAGTTTTTGGGGCCGTTTAACGGTCCTAAAAAATCCCTGAAAAAGAGCCTGAAAGATCAGTTCGGGCAATTTGCTAATCTATTTCGCATTCTGACATAATTCTGTAAAATCGTCCCCAATGTACATGGAATGGAACTTTCGAGACTCTAGATTCTCCAGATTAAAAAGTGGGGAAAATGACCCAGAGTTGGAGGGTTTTGTGAGTGGAAATTACTGTATATCAAATCAATTTCTATCAGTGATTACTATATACACATTTCTATAGTTGGTATTCGATAATTGTGCTTTTGGGGCTAGACATGGGGTTGTCGTATAAAGCACTGGTCGTAAGCCTTTTTGTTTTCACCGGCCAGCTCTTCACGTTATTCTATGACTACGCCATATAAAACGACACTCTTCCTCAATGCTTATAGGCCCAAGTTACTTGGCCAAACCAAAATTCTCTTCGAAAGTTCTCTTCAAATCAAACAAAACTGCATGGTCAGTCCGACTAATAATCTTCATAACTAAAGACTTGTTTCATTGACTTCACACAAATAGTGGCTAGTTCTCTCTTACCATTCATATTTAATGTCGGGTTTTCCAACACCAGCGCAGCATAACGTCATAGTTTGATTTTCAACACGAATTTTGCTTTCAGGGTGAACTGTTACTTCTGGGAAAACTATATAGACAAGTGAAATTAATTGATATTTAGACAACACTCTGAAATATGAGATCTCTGAAACCTTTAAAACGGCTCGGAGTCATTATAATATCACCACAGAGAAAAGATAGTACAGAGAAGAAACACGCAGCATATTATGTCACGCCGACATATTCATTCTTAAACTATAGAAAATTATATTAATTCACTATTTTATTAAATTTTGACCATGTAGAGAAAAAAACTATACATATTCTAGAAGTTTTCATGTTTTTTAATGCAAGAGTTATACTTTGAATTTATATCATTCGCTGCTTTTTTTATATATGAGTATCTGAAACTCCAGCCAGTGCTTTTCACGATTTTAATAAGGAGTAGATAGGGAAAAAAACAAACTTTTGCAAAATAAAATGTTATGTTAACACTTTTAATAAAAGGAAATCAATAAAAGTGATCGCTTACCGTTATTCTACAATAATTTATTGAACAAAATTTCCATGGGTACTTCATTTTTAAAAAAAAAGCGATTTTCACCTTTCGAACGGTGTTTTTCCTATCTATTGCTATGAAATTTCAGTGACTGCACTGGCTGGAAGATTTTGCGTGGCGCGTGGAACCTGCGTGACACAATGTTATCGAGGTGTCTGTTTCCTCTCTGTACTATCTCTTCTCTGTGATATCACTGTACATGCATGATGTTTCACGAAGTATGGATGATCGCCAATAAGCAAGGAACGCGGGCGCGAAGGTGGCAGAAGAAGGGAGAAAATAAAGGGTTGAAACATCAACAAGTCATCGATTGATGCGCTCCATGAGTAGCTTGTTCTCCTGCAATTTCAGAGGGGGACCCCCACTGTGAGTTATGATTGAAATAATATTGTATTTATTTTAAGAAACTACTTGAATCTTATGATCATTGATTATTTATTCTCTCGAAATTCTGTAAACCTTTTAAACGGCTCGGATATTACCCTGGGTGCCAGAGGTTCTTCTTCGCCGTATTTTATCCCCGTATATCCTCTATTAGTATAAACCTACTAGTAGGCTATCAGATATCGTGCCTTCTGATTGGCTACGCTACTAGTAGGCTATTAGTGATAGCCTACTAATAGAAAATTCAAAATGGCGGAAAATTCGCGTTTTGCACTTTTGCCGAAGTGTCTGATGATTTTTTGGACGACTTGTTGAACAATTCTGCACTAAAAAACCCCGAAAAAAGCAACAGAAATATGGAATGGCAATTTTTAAGGATAAGAAAATAGACAAAATAACATACACTCAATGAAATTTTAAAATTAAAACTGAATTTTGTAAAACATTTTACGCGAACAAAAATGAAAATATTTGTTTACCTTTAATGGTTTTATAATGTTTTTTTTTGTGTATTTTTGTATTGTGTTTGCAGTCTAGTTGTAAATTAATGTTAAAGTTTATACTAAAACAATTAGACAACTCGGCCTCGTTGTCTATGAACAAATAGTCAACTCGGCTTCGCCTCGTTGACTTTTTGCTCATAAACAACTCGACCTCGTTGTCTAATTGTTAATTATCCCCCTTTAGGAGCGTGGAAGCTTGACGCCACGAAAACAAGCTACTCCTGAAACACATCGTTCTAACACATTATACATTTGAGCGTTTCATATAAAATATACGAAAAAATCAATCGTGTATTAAAGGGGTCCTACAGTCATTTTTTAGTCGAAAAGCCACCTTAAGTAGGGGACTCCACGGAGATTCGTTTGGCTGTATCTTACATGCAGTATCCATGAGTATGAGTACTTCTGCACACCGGAAGACGCATGCATGCCGTGGTGCGCATGCCAAGTAGCAACAGTAACAAAAATACTTATATATTTATTGACTAAAAAATGACTGTAGGGCCCCTTTGAATCTACTATATCAGCTATGAAGATATGTCCGAAAAGACATAGAATCTGCCAAAAAATATTCGAAACAGAAATAAATTGTGAATTTTAAGGCATTTTGAAATGTCATCCCGTCGATGGTTTCAACCATTTCAATTCTTTCTTCTTCCGTCGCCTTCGACTTTTCGCGCCCGCGTTCCTTGTCGGCGATCATCTGTACTTCTTGAAACGTCATGTACAGTAATATTATAATGACTCCAAGCCGTTTAAAAGGTTTACAGAACTTCGTGAGAATAAATAATCAATGATCAAGGGATTCAAGTAGTTTCTTTAAAATAAATACAATATTATTTCAATCATATTCTCTGGGGTAACTTCCACAAATTGCATCCAAGGGGGTTCCAAATTTTTTATACCTTAAAGGGATTTTAAGGGGACCCCTCAATAGGGGGTGCCCATATTAAATGGAACGGCCCAATTCGTAAAGACGAAATATAATAATATAAATTCATCACCTATCGCTTCTAAACTTGCAGAAAGAGTGAACGTAGTGGAATCAATCTTCTTAGCGTTTAATACTTGTGGTAAATATCCGTTTCGCTCCACAATGATCTTCTCCTGTGCAATACAAATTCCTTGCAACTTAAAGTGTCCAGCGATATTTGTTCTGGCAAGAATGTTGAAGGGGAACTCGGAAAGGGCTATAGTTGCATCGTTCAAAAGGACACCATCCTCATTCTTTACAGTTCCATTTACAGTGACGTTGGTACAAACGCAGGCATCACAAGCACTATTCAAGTGACCTATTGAGCACGGTTTTGTACAATCTGAAAGAATAAAACAAGTTATTTACATATATCTTACATATACCTGCTGGAAGGGGGCCGTACAGTACTGAAAAATATTTTTCTCGAGGTCTCAGAAGTGGCCTGAGACCAAAGACCCAATACGTACCAACCTCTTAATTAAATTCCTAAAAAATTGCAACGTTGTGCATGAACTACGCTTGAGATCAGTTGTGTTTTAATACTTTGGTCTTTTTCGAAGTATAGCTGAATATAATATGCTGAGCAAATACATGTGGTGCTGGTCAACGCTTCTTCGTTGTTTGTGTCAAAGGGATATTTGCTTCTTCGCATTTTAGTGGGAGTATTTCGGGTTTAAAACAAACTACCGCTTTGTTTACCTTGTAACTGTAAACAAAAATGTATCGCTAAAAAATAACTTTTTGCATGGACCACGAAAGTGACCATGAACAAGAAAGATATCGTTAAAGGCTGCCTGCCCACGCAACCAATCAGATTGCAGGAAATCAAAAAAACATTACCACATGTATGCACAGATATGTTAGTAGAGAAATATAAATTATAAACTGTATCAGAAACGATAAATGAAAAGCGATGATTGGAAGAAAGAAAAAATATATATATCGCCATTTCTATACTCACCGGGACATTTCCAAGTGGAGCAGTTTCTGTACAATACATTACTGCCAAAACAATTCGCGATAACATTTGGGATACTAGGTTTTCCACACATTCTTTTCCGTGTCTGCATACCTCCACCGCACGATGTAGAACACACTGACCATCCCTGCCACGTGGACCACGAAGTTTCTTTCATTGGAGATAAATGAAAAACATGCATTATGCACTAGTTATTACTTACTATATGGCAAGCATCATAGAGATTATAAATAACACTAGAGGAGGCATCGAGTTTAAAAATTGGGAACGCAGCTAATGGGGGGCAAATTCAAGTCCCGGATATAAAATCGTGCTCTATTGGCTGATTTGAAACTCGTCACCAATGGGAACACGAGTGCACATCCGGGACTTGAATTTGCCCCCCAATAGTCGCGTTCCCTCTTTTTTTTTACTGAATTAAGATTACAATGCCTCCTCTAGTGTTATTTATAATCTCTATGGCAAGCATCACTTCCGGTGAAATGGCGGGTTGTCATTGGCTGAGAAGCACTTTCAGCGGTCCGCGTGCATTTTAAAACAAAACAACAATACTAATTGAAAATTTGAAAATCATAATTTCAAACATCATTAATAATTCATAAGCTTATTGGCAAGTCATGTCAACCATAATATGTCACGTGCAGTGGCTTTAAACCTGATAAAACACTCCTAATTAAGATACTTTATATAAAGAATACTAATAAGGCAGTATCTATTGTAGTTGTGTCCTCATTAGTATTCTTTATATAAAGAATACTAATAAGGCAGTAAATCTATTGAATTTGTAGTCGTGTTTGAAGCCGTTTAATAAACTCGCAGGTCGTGTTTTATTAGGTCTAAAGTCACTCGTGCTCCGCGCTCGTGACTTGAAACCTAATAAAACACTCCTGCTCGTTTATTAAACAGTAGTACTTAATCAGTTATTAATAAGATATCTGCAAATGGTTTTTAGTGGGAAAAAAGGAATACATTGGTATTTTTTGTTTTCTTTGACCAAATGTATACCACGCTACTATAATATGCATTTCTTGTTTGTTTCACGTATAAATACCTATAAATGCCATATAATAAACTTCTTATTAACCTCGCTTGCTTGGAATGTACAGAGAAATATCGGACCTCGGTCTTTTTGTACAAACCTCCCCTATGGGCTTAGCCTGCATGGCAGGCGGTCCTCAAAATCGGGCAAGCCTGGGATTTTAGACCGCCTGCCATGCAGGCTACTATAGGCTAAGTCTGTACAAAAAAGACCCAAAAATCGATAACATTTTCGATAACATATTGTATACCAAAAATTATTAAAACCACTGAGTATTTTAGCAAAATACAAAACAAGTGAAACTCCAAAAATTGATAACATTTTTATTTATCTAGCCTACGACTTTCGACTATATTTCAGTCATCATCAGGATAAATTAACTAGGTTATACATCAAAAGCAGTATTTATATGAAGAAATATGATACAATCATTAGGTTGATAATTAATGAATTAATTAAATTTTAGGACTTAAATCATGGACTTAAAGCTTCTGAAAAACTAATCATATTTAATTAATTTCATTAATAATTAACCTAATGATTGTATCATGTATCTTCATATAAATACTGCTTTTGATGTATAACCTAGCTAGTTTATCCTGATGATCAATGAAATATAGTCGAAAGTCGTAGGCTAGATAAATAAAAATGTTATCAATTTTTGGAGTTTCACTTGTTTTGTATTTTGCTAAAATACTCAGTGGTTTTAATAATTTTTGGTATACAATATTCGGGTCATAACAAGAAGAAATAAAATGTAACTTTGTAAACCTCATCTTGGTCAACTATTTCACTGTCATAAATGTCGGATATGATGCTACTATAATGTACAGTATAGATCAATTTTAGCAGCAAAAAAGCAAAGGCAAACTAATTTGCTGTAGATAATACCTCACGCGACCTTTCTGACCAAAGCAGACTTGAATTAAATAATTCCTGGTGCATGGATCAACAGAGGATTTATGTTAAAAGGTGATAAGTAGGGCTATACTATACGGCAGAAAGTGTACCAGTCATGCCACGCATTCATAAATATGATATTTTAAAATGGTTGTTTAACTCACCTATGATTACCTCACTGCTTGTTGGTACTGGGTAAGATGTTCTCGATGGTGAAATACTTTCCACCGATGAACCTTAAAAGAAAATTAGAACCTTTTCATAACAAATTTATAAATTTCTGATGATAAAAAGTACGCTCGCTATAACTCGGTTAATTAATACAATGTAAGCTAATAATCTGAACTCACCCATGGCCAAGATTTTCGATTAGTAATATCTTAAGTTCATGTTCTATTATTTTATTGTATAATCATGTTATAATGAGGGGAAATGCATATAACAACTAAGGTTTTGGCCTGTTTACATATGTGACCAATGAATGTCATCGTACGTATATATGGGTTTATAGTAACACCAAACCCTGGCATTTAGGCTAGTAATTTTTGCGTGGTCTCTACCAAGACCAGGCAAAAGAAAAGGTGTAACTATTTTATCTAATTGAAGCCCGAAATCATGGTGTATACTGTTTAATTTTTTGTACCAAGCACATAAATTAATACAACTTATAAAAGTAAAACTTGTTTTGGATACCGAAAATGCCAATAAAGGATAAATAAATGAATTACAGGCATTGACACGGACTTTATAACAACGTAATATTCACGACCAAAACCCAACTTTTGCCACATCGGAATAATTTGTCCGCAATCCGCATTTCTACCAAACCCTCATAAAGCAATTTTCTTGGACTTGGATCAGCTGCGTACACATGCACATGCAGCACCAGATGAATTCATGCACAGTTAATCACGGTATGAGTTCGGCGCGTAAGAGCAAATGACAAGAGACAAATCTGCGTGTGGTTCCGCGGGAATTACGTATAGTTTTTGTTTCAACTTGTTTTCTGAGGCTGGCAAATTATCTAGAGTCGATACATTATTACATTACATTATTATTCAGCTCCCTCTCCATGCATTGGGGCTTTTCATTGAACGATTACATCAACTATTGCGATTATTTATGTTATTTACTTAGCCTACACGGCTAAAAACGTACATGCAGTGTCAGTGTGTTCCAAGTTGATATCGACAGGCGTTAACAATGTTGCGGCCAGCTATGAACAAGTTGTCAACCATGTTGTTCCAAGTTGTTACAGTTGAACAACGGAATGCTGTAAAGGCCTAGGAAGCGAAAAGGCCGAGGAACTAGGCTAGTAAAAGCCCACTTCCACTCAAGAAAAATTTCCACGGACAAAAGAAAATTTTCAGGCAATATCATTGTTAAAAGTTGAAAATTTTCAACTTCAAAAGTCGGCCCGCGATCACATTTTATAAAATTTTCTTTCCGCGGAAAATTTTCCTGAGTGTCGTAGTGGGCAGCACAACCTTCTTCACGCCTGTTGATATCAACCTGGAACAAGTTGTTGATTTTCTCAATTTTTACGCGTGTAGACTACAGTCGAACCCCTATTAAGCGGACACCTTCGGGACTTCGCCTAAGTGTCCGCTTAAAAGGGGTGTCCGCTTAAAAGGGGTATGTAGAAAAACACAGCAGGAGGCAAAGATGTGTAATTAGGTGTGTAATTTGGGTATCAAAACAGTAAAAAATATCTAGCAAATAATTAGCATAAAATGAAAATTTCTTTGTGCATAAAAGTTCATTAGAAAATGTATATGTCTCTCACATGGCCACAGTCATATATAAAAGGAATAGATATAAGTTTGCTTTCGAGGCTCACACAAACGATAGCCCATTATAATGTCATTTACACAAAAATGGCGCTGGAAAGTTCTTCCAAACCTGATCGAAATTGTGCGAATTCTGCCAGCCGCTCGACAACTTTAAGGCTTCGGAGAAAGATTTAATGACTGGTTCGTTAAGAGACCAGTCAAATTCATCATTCATCTTCGTTCAGTTCGTTGTCATCATCAGTGATCTGACACATATCTTTCGGCTCCTTGGTTGGCGCGGCGGTTCACAGTCCTCCGTCCTCGTTCGTCACTTCCTCGATAATCGTGTCTCTGATGTCTTCACGCCAAATTGGTGTGTCACTGTCATAAATTGTGCCATGTAAATTGATCTCAATTGTTATTTACTGTCGAATATTGAATGCATTTTATCAGACAGTCTGTCATCTGTCCGCTTAAGAGAGGTTGATTTGTCCATTGGGACCTCAAGTAAGGTGTCCGCGTCCGTTAAAGAGGGGTGTCCGCTTAATAGGGGTTATGATAATAGTATTTTATTAAAGAAAACGAACGGGACCTGAGATATGTGTCCGCTTAAAAGAGGTGCCCGCTTAAGAGAGGTGTACGCTTATAGGGGTTCGACTATATATATATTTACAAAAATTGTGATGTTACTTTCTTAACTGTGGTTATCTTAACCCACCCTGTCAACTTTCCCTGTGGAAGGAAACCGGAGCACCCCGAGAAAACCCACGACTTTCGGCAGAGCGTTGACTGACTCTTTTCACATGAGTCCGTAGCGAGAATCAAACCCACAAACTCGGAGGTGAAAGGAGGCCGTTTTCTCTGATGACAGCGCCGCCGAAATTCCAATACATATCTAGCGTCACATTTGATATGCATGCGCATAAGTTTGCTCGACAATAGTGGCACAAAGTCCCACATGGCTGAGCGTGTTCCTAAGATTGAACGCTGTTCATCTGTTTATTCACAACAATAAATAAATAATAGCAATTTATACCAACTTTAGCTCCATAATATGATTACACAGAATTATGCCACCACAATTCCCGCCAAAACTCTCACGATTGAGTCGGTACAAATCAATACTGGTCTGAGTCCCGACTCCGTGTATTACAAAAACGTTGCCACAATTTGTAAAACGCGGACTCAGTCCGCGTTTTCCCAGTCTAGCCGAGTCCGTGTTTTACAACATGCCGGCTAGCCCAATTGCCGGGATGAAAGTTCAAAGATACCGCCGCAATTTGTTTTTAACTTACTGTCAAAACAACATCAAAATAACAAAATTCCGGCTTCCACATAAACAGGCCCTACCTAAGAGTGATTTTCAGTAATTTCAGCGCTTACTTTGAGCATTTCAGTACAATACGTTTACGTTTCAACCAGGCCGTATGTATTTCACATGTTATGAAACAATGTTTTCTATTTTAATTTGTGTTGTGTGAATTTTGCAACACACGGCCACAGAATAAGATACACAGAAGGCCGACTTCTTTGTTTTTCCTATGTTTTTCCTATGATTTTGTCGTAACCCGTAATTCGTCATCAAATGCTGACGCCATGGGTCCAAGCCATTCACCCCCTGATAATATTCAAAATGGCGAACGTCCAGGAGGGGGGAATGCCTCTCAAACCCGCACTGGCTAGGACCATGGCGTCAGCATTTTGATGATGAATCATGGCGTGGCAGCGGTTACTCGAGTCGACTTTCTGTGTGCCTTATTCTGTGACACGGCACCTAATAAGGAGGGCCAGCTCACGGTTCAGCCGTTCCGCACGTTGTAACCAATGCTCTATTGCAATTGTAAACAGATTGTATGCAATAACTTGTTGGGTTGTATAAACCTAACCCTAATCCAATCCCAACTCTAACATAATCTAAATCTAATCTTAATCCGACACTATTCTAAACTTGATGACATTTTTTTCTAAAAGGGCCAAGTCCATGTTTTACCAGTCCAGTCCAGTCCAGTCCATGTTTTACCGTATGCCGTATCGCCCTGCTTTTATAACGCACATTTCAATGTAACACAGCAGTTTAATTGCTGCTTTGTTACTTGCTAGACATTTCTAGACTTTTGTGAACAGAACAACAACATTCCAAACATTTTAAACCAACCTTCAGCTATTAGGATAAATTACCCTAGCTATTAGGGTAAATCCTATCAGACAAAATTTGTTTGAAATGGTGACATTGAAAATTAAACAGCGACATTTGACGAAAACTCTGTATAATTTAGTCTAAATTCCGAAAGCGACATGCCAACGATTCAGATGAGCGGACATGCATATTGCCCCCAGCAGGGCCACACAGGGTATACCTTTTGTGACAAGGGTAGGCGTGCTTGTACATTTCGTTTGATAGCACGAACTCTGTTCCTGTTTACTTGTTCCTATAAAAATAAAGAATGTATAAACGCAAAAAGGCTTTTAATTCAGTTCAGTTTCAATAATAAACATGTCCTGTAAGATGTAAAGGAAATTCAAAACACAATGACATGGTTGTATATAACACACGCTTGTTTTGAACGAGGTTTTGAACGATTTTGCGAAGCTCTTGCTAAACTCTCGCCAGTCTTAGTATAGAATCAGTGCACTAATTCTCCGACAAACCAACATTAAGTTTTATCTTTTATTCAAAACTTTTAGAGTTCGCTCCCGATTAAAGTCTATAACATGCAAAGGACCTTCAAACATAAGTTCTTTGTATGTTTGCATGGCGATAAAACATATAATAGTTTTGTTTGTGCAGGAAACACCACGTAAATTTATTGCTGCAAAGCTTTCGATCGGTAAGCCCGGATCTTCATCAGTGATATTATTAGTACTGATGAAGATCCGGGCTTACGGATCGAAAGCTTTGCAGTAATAAATGTACGTGGTGTTTCCACAAACAAAACTATTATATGACCTTCAAACAGTTTTTTAGATACAAAATATTAGGCCTATACTGAGCTGGTCTGATGCCTGCATGGAAGGTATTAGGGTTCTCTATCCGCTATCAACTAAGGCAAAAATCATTTAAGATACTGACCTGAACTTTCCGAAGACTGGATCGCCTTACGAATACCAACAACACCACCAGCAACCACAATAATCAGCAGAACGATCAACAATAAGCACCAACGTTTTCGACCGCTGCATTGGATGTTGTTTTTCTTTTTGTACTCCGGGTCGACAACTTGCATGCCAAAGGAGACAGGCTTATCAAGTTTGTCCGCAGATGCCATCCCTATTTTTAAAACACACAATTTCTCGGTCAAACTTGGACGTTTTCGATCTCGTCCGCTAAGAGAGACAGCGATTCTACGAAAATGCACAGGGGGCGAGTCACAGCCTATAAAAGAGGAGATGGCTGTGAAACCATTAGGATAACAATATAACTCATTATCTATGATATCGTATTTTTGCCAAATCCACCAATAGCAATTTCCCCTATAGTTCGAGTCACGGATAAGTAACTTTCCTAAAACATTGTTATTGGCAAAAATACAATACACACGTGACGGTGAAGGACTATATTTATGAATAAACGTTGAGTAACATAAATAATGAGTTATATATTATTCTAATTAGTTTCGCAGCCATCTCCCCTTCCATAGGCTATTGGAAAATTCAGATCTATGATGCAGACAGGTTGCAACCCCGTCCCCAGGGTCTTCTTCTGATGGCACGCGAAAAAAGAGAAGACCCTGGTAAATACTGTTCTAAACTCCGTTGTAATTGGTTTATACATTTGACCTTGACATGTGCTTTGAAGATTTTGTTACAATAAATATGATTGGTTTACCGCTAATGTATGATTTATTACTAATAAAGATTTTCATATCAATAATTTGTTTACAGTATTCATGCATATACATGCTCCGACAAGGGCATACTTTGAAACGCCGACTGCACTCGGACCCGGACTCGAAAAAATTCCAGACTCGTAAAAACCCCGGACCCGAAAAAAATCCGGACTCGTTTTTGAGAAAACCCGAACTTGACTCTTGAAAACCCGATTCGAATAGAAAAAAAGCGGATTCAAAACAAGGACTCTGTGCACAAGAATGCATGGAAAGGTTTTCTGTAAAGGTTTAATTGAATAGTTAACATGATAAACGATAGTTTTCTTTATGACAATAATCACTATGTCCGAAATTTATGAGCTGCACACCGTTGTAAATTAAATGCGAAGATAGAGAAAGAAACAAATATTTAATACGGATAGATAATCACCAAACACAAGATTGCGTGGGAAAATTCCAAAATAATTACCACAAACAATCATTATAGCCAAAGACGATGCATAGAACCTAGGCATATAAATATGAGTAATCATGCTTTGAATAGGGATGATCGACTTGGGCTTTGTATTCATTTATATAAACCAGAGTATAGCGAGCGAAAACATGATTGATATATACCTGGTTGCTGTGAAGGAAATCAAGTTATATTGAGAATCAACATGCCACCCTCGTAGCTACTCGTAGAAGTATGCATAAATACATTTTAGTTTTTAATATAAGTGAATATTTTGTAACAGTAGAAAAAGATATGGAGATAAAAAATATCATTTATCATGTTAACTATTAAACCCGGTTTTTTTTCTATTTCGAGTCTGGGTTTTCAAAAGTCAAGTCAAATTTAACTGACCTATTTTCCATCAATAACTAATTACTGAGAAATGCATGCAAGAGTTGTTTCTTAAAGATGCTGTAAAGTCCGTTCTGTGCATATATTCTGCGCATCAACACATTCCATCAGTGGGGGAGCAACCTTTGGAATGTTGTTAATATTTCGCACCTTCAGAACTTTCTTGAATTGAATCTCTAGTCTGCATTCATTTACAAGCATAGCGAACCGGAAGAGTGTTAAAAATTCAGTATAATATAATTATATATATATATATAATCACATTTTACAACTGTAGCACTGAGTTCAAAATTTAAACAAAGCGTTTGTTTACATTACGGACTTTACATCACCTTTAAGATTACGTTTAAATCCTGAAATAGAAGTACAAAGTTTTAGATCATTGTTCAACGAATTCCAGAGGCTAACAGTTTGAAATTAAATGTTCGTTGCCCAGTCTTACTTTTAAATAGAGAAATGTCAATATTCTGCGAATTTCTAGTGGATCGCTTCGAGACGTCTGCGCGCGTCGTAAATTGGTTGGTCAGGTAGCTTGGTGCACAACCAGTCATACATTTGTATGACATGATGACCCGACGATAATATAATAAGCCCTCACTGGCAGCCAATTTAAGGTCTTGAGGACAGGAGTCACATGATCGTATTTCTTTGTTTCACTGATAATTCTGCAGGTAAAGTTTTGAACTGCTATAGGTTACGTTCAGTGGTGTTACTCCAGACGTTGGAACAATAAAACAATTTGCTAAAAACTAAGGCGTTTATGATTATTTCTAAAGAACGTTTAATCAAATGCGTGCAGTTTGACTCGATTTATTTGTCCCCAGCTAGACATGCAAGATGATACCAGAGACGTGATATGCTCATTATACGTCAGATTTGTATCCAGAATTACGCCAAGGTCTTTAGCCACTGTAGACGGTAGAATTTCTTTTCCTAATAGCGAAAGACGAAAGTCCGTAACTTTGGCAGACATCGTGCGACTACCAAACACAAGAAGTTTGGTTTTTCCGGGATTGAGGAGCAATTGGTTATCAGAACACCAACTCTGGATGGAAGTTAAGTCGCTGTTCATACGTTCTACAGTATGTTCCTGGTCTTGAAGGTAGAATGACATTACTAGCTTGGTACAGTGTCACCGTGTCATCGACATAGAGTTAAGGTGAGGAATTTCTTGAGATGGTTGGAAGGTATGCTAAAGAGAAGTAGGCCAAGGATAGAGCCTTGAGGTACACCACAGGATACTGGTAATCGATCAGACAAAGCTGTATAGATGCGGACTGCTTGGCAGCGACTGCATAACAGGATTCGGAAGCACCAACATCTTTTAACTTTGCGTAGAGTATCTCGTGATTTATACTATCGAAGGCTTTCGGCATATCGTGGAACACAACCGCCGAAAGTTTCTTTTTTCAATAGCTGATAATATTTCATCACTACTATATTTTTTTAATACGAGAAACCTCATGTCTGCTTCAAGTGACAGTTTAATATCATAAATTCACGTGGTGTTTCCACAAACAAAACTATTATATTTTATCACCATACAAACATACAAAGAACTTATAATACAAATTTACATTTGAATCAGTGAGGGGTGTAAAATAAAGCAAGTGTTCAAATCAATGCAGCCAAATCAAAATTGTTTGTCTCCACGCTGTACCTCCTCATCAATGGACAACTCAATGACAACGGGGTTGTGGACAACTGTGGTTCGGACATTGCAGGCTGGCTGCACATTTCCCAATGGTAGTAATCATACAGTTATTGGCTCATGCAATGAGAGTTTAGTTTGAGCTTACTCTATAGTTCCAAAACTTCCATACTTTAGTCCGCGTCCTCCATTTTCCCAATAGGTTTGAGGGTATTGTTCTGGTTGCCAGACAACGTTTCGCCATCACACATAAATAGTTGCAACAAGTTCGTACACGAGCCGATCTTTCGGTTCTCTGAAATTAATTATAAAACAAAAATTCAGTTAGACTGTGTCACAGTCACAGACTAAAAGACACAGACTAAGATGAGAGTGGCGCCTAAGACCATAAGTGCCATAAGCTTAAGGTTACAGAACACCTTTGAGTGTTAATTTTGCCTAAAATTGTTTTATTGGTTTCAATGAAAGCATTAGATTAGTTCTACTATTTGACCAAGTTTGAACGAAAAATGTTGAAAACTCGCAGAGTTATTTAATAAAATACATTTCGCTGCAATAAGAAAAACATTGAAAATGTAATATTCAAATTCAATTTTCTCACGAAAAATTTTACGGTAATTACTGATTTTCAAACGAGTTGTGCTCCTGCGGGTTTTAACCAATTTTTCTCAAATTTTCACAGGACATAGCTAAATACGTCAGTTTCAAAATTGTGTTCGGCTTTTTTTTAATTTTGGATATTTTAAAAATAAAGAGCCATTCACTCAAACAATTCAGAAATATATTGCAGTCGTCAAAGAAATCGCCATATCAGCGGAATGACGAAATAAACAAAAATTTCCGAACACAATTTTTTAGAACAACTATTTTACTGTATAAAAATGATATTTTCATAAATATAACTTAAAACCAGCAGGAGCACAACTCAAAAGCGTAAAGGTACCGCGATTTAAGATTTTCCCGACTAATTCTTACATTATTTTATTGTTTGTTAATTTTACAACTTTACCATATTTTGCATGCACTGGAGAACATTTGATGAAAATTTGATGAAAATTGGAATGATATTGAGCGCGCAGTATAGCGATTTTCCGCAAAACGCCCAAAAGGGTGTCCTGTAACCTTAATGTAAAATCTTGTTTACAGTCTTGTTTTTCGTTATTAGATAAAAGAGTGCTCAATACTACAAATATTTAGCATAGCGAATTAATTTGTTATCTTAAAATGTTTCAATTTATCACTACTCTAAGTTTCGCTTGACGATTGTCACAAATAGTGGTATGAAACTTAGCGATAAATTGATACATTTTAAGATAATAAATTTAATTTAGAGTTTAATTCCTGATAAGGAATGCCCGTTATTGGATCTTCATATAGGTACAGAGAGAGCTATCCAGCATAAAAATAGGAGTAAATGTTTAAAAATTAAGTTAAATTCTTAATATATAAAGAAATGACGCGATAAACCGGTAAAGACGCGAGTTTCTTTGTTAACCATTTACAATTGTCAAATTAAAATTCATTTACAACAGAGCTGTCAAATGAAGCGTGAAAATAAACCAGTTATACTATTGGAACAGCAGTGAATTTGAAAATGTGAATTTAAATTTGATTTAAAAACGAGATGGTCACTGTTCGAAGACAATCTATGCGAAAGACGAATTGCTGCAAGATATATTTTATAAGTCTTGTATTTTTAGCAGGTAGGTTATTAAAATATTTTGAATGTTTTCAACAAAATTAGCTATATCTTTACTACTTATTGTAATTGTTAAACAACAATAGATCTCGTTTTACTTTGATTTACATTATGATATATTTTGTTATGACTGCAACCCGTAGAATAACATGGAATCAATAAATATGCATTGTTTGGTAAACTGGTATTTATTTCAAACAAAAGGCGGTAAAAAACTGATCAGTTAATATTTACAGTAGATCATGAAACCTTGACGTTTCCTCACAAAAAATCACTCTACAGGCAAATAATTATCCTTAAAAATAAACATTTCCTGGTTTGCCCACCTTTGAAAAACATGGCTATCTACAATGTTTCTTAATTGTTGCCCATCTTTGGGAAGCATGGCTAAGAAACAATGTTTCCTGGCTTGTTTACCTTTGGGAAGCATGGCTATATAAGAAACAATATAATGTTTCTCAATATGTAGTTTTCCCATTTTGGGGGGAACCTGGCAAGGAAACAATGTTTCCGCAATATACAGTATTTGTGTTTATATACAGTATTAAACATGGCTAAAAGTTTGGGAAACGACAAAATTAGGTAGTGAGCCGGGCAGCTAACTTTCCAGCGCTATACTACACTGACTATATAATTATATACAGCTATTGCAAACTTTATTTATGCTGGACAGTTGTACCGCCTGTCTCTCTAAACTGTTCTCCTTAGTCCTTAGACGTCTGGTAAAACTTATTTACTCTGTATGGTACCCTGAGAAGAAAGCGGAATACCCAGAGAAAACCCAACCTAGTTCCCAGGGTCTTTAGGAGAAAATATTAGAATGTTAGGGTTTGTAATCCAAGTGAGAATATATACTGTACATTTTAAGACCTAACCAGGAACGACTGCGAAAAATGCAGCACAAGGTCCTCTGGTATAGGAATTGAACCTACGGCCCTGCGATTCTGGTGCAGCGCTCTAACCAACTGAGCTACAGAAGCCAGCTGTTGAGCTGTAACCGCAAGTTCATGTATATATAGGTAATCGGGTGTGCGCTGCACCGGAATCGCAGGGCCGTAGGTTCAATTCCTACCAGAGGACCTTGTGTTGCATTTTTCGCAGTCGTTCCTGGTTAGGTCTTAAAATGTATATATTCTCACTTGGATTACAAACACTAACATTCTAATATTAATTCCACCAAGTGAAGTGCAAGAATCCAAATTCTTTAGGAGAAAACCTGGGAGTTTGGTAGAGTCAAATGGATGCTATAGACTACATTTTGATTTCCGCACGTAATACAAACATATACAAAATTTGCAAACTTTGCCAGACTATATTTTCCAAGCTTTACAACATTTCGCAACCAAATTTTGCAATTTTACTAATTTCATTATGTTTTTTAGCTGTGGTTCGTTCCCTTCTCTTTACTTAGATTAAAATTTAGTCTAACATGCAAGTTGTCCATTAAAGGCCCTGTCACACTATTGCGCATGACAGAAACGTATGAGAAGCGTATGAAAATCAATGAAATAATTTTCATACGCACAAAAATCCTTTGAAATGCCAGCGTATACGAGTACCGTACATCTGGCGTACCTCTAGCGTATTCAGCGTGTGCCTAGAGTATGCTTATCGTTTAAAGCATACGTCCGATACGCACAAAATTTTTGAACATGCTTAAAAAAAATTTTCTGCCTCGCCGTATGCCAGCTGCCTCGTCCCCAGGCGCCAATAAAAAAATTCATGCGAGTCACTATATGAAAGGTTTACCTTTCATATAGTGATTCGCAAATTTTTTAACTAGCGCCTGGGGACGAGGCAGGTATGCCAGCGTATGCCACCGTATGCGACCGTGCTTGAAACGTATACAACCTATGCCAAACGTACCCCTAGCGTATGTCAGCGTATACCGGCGTATGAGTGATATTTTTCATACGCTGGCATACGCTAGTACGATACGCAATAGTGTGACAGGGCCTTAAGATTTCAGGATCATAAGGAGAGGCAAGAAGATTGAGGAACATTTTTCGAATTTTTCCCACACATACGTTATGGGAGAATCTTAAGAAATCATTATATCATACTTCCTAGTCAAGTATACTTTGTTGTTGCACACATAATGGAAAAAATTGGGGCAAAATTTTACACTTTTAAAGAACGTTTGAAAAAGGCAATTCAGGATACTATCAACAGGGGTGGAAAAAATAGGCGAGCACGCGAGCACTGCTCGCAGGAAATGTTAAACCGCTGCAGGAAATTCGTTTGAATGAAGATTTGCTATTGAAAATTTGAAGGAAACCTTAACACCCATGTCCCACTATGGGCCAACAACATATGGTTGACAGACATTATTCCTTGTATTTAAAACCATGGTCAGCTAGAACACTATATGTTTATGCACACGCAGATTTAGCACAAAAATACTCTGTTGGTCTGCAAGAAATTTTTGTCTCCAGGTTGTGCTCCCAGGAAGAAAGTTATTTTTTCCTGCCCTGACTATCAAACACTTTTTTAGGTCTTCTGAAATTATCACCAGACAGATGGATCAATTGAAACTTATAACATAAATACTGCATGAATTGAACCTGTGTTGCCGATATGAAAAACCATGGAACAGCCACAAACTATTTTATTCTATTAACAAAATCCCTTATTCTACAGGCCCACAGACATTTGTCCATGCTCAAGACTCCAGAGGGATTAGCCGGTCGGCACTTCAACAATTTTATAAAGGCAACACGGAGACAAATGGTGGGGAGAATAGAAACACTATCCCAAACATCAACTCCCCAGTTAATACATACCTTGCTATGAGTCCACCCCCTACCTCCATGCCCCTAGCCATTCCGCTTCCCTTCAGGTTGGGCGAGAGCGAACGCAAGGATACTTTACATAAATCTAAACATAAAAAACCCAGAAAATTAACAGAGTATCAGAAAGCACAATTGTGGAGGTATAAGCCAGTCCAAGGCACAGATAAACATTTGAAGGAAATTTTCATCGGGAAATGTTGGGAATATCAGAGGAAATTTAAGTTTCGGGAGTCGGTAGATTGTGCCAGATTATGGGAAGCTTTTTTGTCTGGGTTTGCATATAAGGAGCCGTGTGACGTGGCATTGGAGGATTATAAGGATTTCTTTGGTATGATCCATGAAGAACCTCTTGTTAACAAGGTGAGGAAAGACTTGGGCTATTCGAAAAACACATGAACCTCTTTAATGTAGGCACCATAAAGAAAGTATGTCTGTGTTAGAGAGGTGTTCATATTAGAGAGGTGTTCGTATTAGAGAGGTAACCCCATTAGAGAGGTGTTTGTATTAGAGAGGTGTTTGTATTAGAGAGGTGTTTGTATTAGAGAGGTGTTGGTATTAGCGAGGTGTTTGTACTAGTGAGGTGTTCATATTAGAGTGGTGTCTGTATTAGAGAGACATCTGTATTAGAGGTATCTGTATTTGATAGATTTTGTATTAGAGAGGTGCCCATATTAGAGAAGTGTCCATATTAGAGAGGTGTCCGTATTAAAGAGATGTCCACATTAGAGAGGTGTCCGTATTAGAGAGGTGTCCATATTAGAGAGGTGTCCATATTAGAGAGATGTCCACATTAGAGAGGTGTCCGTATTAGAGAGGTGTCCATATTAGAGAAGTATTCGTATTAGAGAGATGTCCATATTAAAGAGATGTCCACATTAGAGAGGTGCCCATATTAGAGAGGTGTCCATATTAGAGAGATGTCCACATTAGAGAGGTGTCCGTATTAGAGAGGTGTCCATATTAGAGAAGTATTCGTATTAGAGAGGTGTCCATATTAAAGAGATGTCCACATTAGAGAGGTGCCCATATTAGAGAGGTGTCCATATTAGAGAGGTGTCCATATTAGAGAGATGTCCACATTAGAGAGATGTCCCTATTAGAGAGATGCCCATATTAGAGAAGTGTCCATATTAGAGAGGTGTCCATATTAGAGAGATGTCCACATTAGAGAGGTGTCCGTATTAGAGAAGTGTCCATATTAGAGAGGTGTCCATATTAGAGAGGTGTCCATATTAGAGAGATGTCCACATTAGAGAGGTGTCC